>CM043709.1:11830025-11996275 GCA_023969325.1 Oryzias curvinotus
AATTGAACAATAACTCAGCAAAAGGTTGTTACAAGTCTGACTGTAAAATGAGGAAGTTTTAACCATCAGTAAACATTTTAATCATTTAAAAGTCAAACTGCTTGAAAAATAATAAAAACTATATTAATTCAGCCGTAAAATGACCAACTATAGAAGAAACCGAACCCGAGCCAAATGGGAGACATTTTGATGAGATTACAAGGGTTAATAAAAAAGTTAAGTGTCCTACTTATCTGTTTTAAGACCTACGAGTTTGATTATATTTTACAGACTGAAAGTATACAAAAGATTAATTAACAAAATAGGAAGTTGAGAGAAACCTTAAGGAGTTGGCAAATAGTTTGATAAGGGAAAGAAACACTGTAGATAATCAATTAGAATGGATAAATAAAATTGTTTCGATGCTTCAGTTACAACTAGAGAATCTATTAAAATTTTTATTTTATTCAAAATTAAAAAAAATGAATTAGGACTGATTTTTTTCAAATATAATGCAGAAAAGAACTATTTTTTGCAATCCTATCACTCAAACACCAATTTTTAAAAGGACCCATTTTGAAATTAATTGATTTATAACAAAAAATCATGAATAACCAGCATTAAACTTGTAAGAAAAATGCAACTGGGGTGGATGAGAGGTAGAAAAGTTTGAATCAAAGGCGATAGAAATAAAATAAAATTAACAGATATTTATAGAAAAAAGAGTTAACCTTTATTCTTGAATAAGTAATAAAAAGAGATATTTCGGACAAATTATTTTTATCTTCAAATAAAAATCAATATTCTATTTTTTAGGTCAAATAATGTTAATTTTATTTAGATGCTATCTATAGAATCTCATGAATATTATTAGTTTTTTATAAAAATGACAAGTTTTTGTTATATAACTTTCTTACACACAATTATTAGAATTATTTTTTTAACGACTCTAACCTTCTATTTTAACCGACAATTATTTGGAAATATTTCATCCAAAATCAAAATAATTATATTCATGCTTCGAGAGATATAACTTTTATTTTTGTACCTAAGTTTTTCAGTTTTCTTAGAAATACTTGTTTTGATGATATCACCAGTGAATTTTTTGGAAAAAAGTTTGCTAGAGAAGTATTGATCTTATTTTCTTTATCTCGAGGTTAAGAACATGAAAATAAATATTTGCATCAAATACAGTGGATGATAGTAGGAGCAGTATTAGACAATGAGAACTAAATTAACCCTAAGCAAGGATAGATTCCATCTTTGTGAGGTATGGCGAAATGTTCTTAACCATAGGTAATCCAGTTTGAAACTCATAAGAGGCTTATGGTTGTCACATTAGGGTGAATTGATTGTTTAATAATTGAAAAAAGCTCTCTTCTTCAACCTCAAAGTCTTTTAGAAAAAGTGTATTGATTTTTTCTGACTAAATAAAAATAGATTTTCTAAAACATATCTTCATCGTCGAACGGCAGTTGTGTAATCAAAAGTATCTTCTCACATCAATTTTAAAAATCTAAATCCTTCCATTACAATAGATTAGTAGAAGATTATCAATTACTATATCAGCAACTGTTTGTCATTAATGATTATTTCCTTATATAATGAATCTTAGTGTAAGCTATTTCTGACTGAAATAAAATCCTTGATACGTATATAAGGTTGCCTACCTAATGTCGAATGTAGCAGCAAAAACCCGATTTCAAACAAACTATCTCCAATTGGATGAAATTAACTCTTTAGGATGTTATTCTTAGATTAGACTCTACCATGTTTTAAAAAACTCATTAAGTTTGTTTCAGTTTGTAATTGTTGATACCACGCATGCTCTATCATTTGATGGTAAAGAGTTTATCTTACAATAATTAGCTCATTTGCATAAATCAAAAATGTTGAAAAAGATTTTCAGCCTTTTTGTTCTTATTCTCATAGTTTTATCTTTCATTTTTTTTCAATTTCTATACATCCTTGCTTCAGTCTTATGACATTTTTAGGGGTTTATTGAGGAGTATTACATCCTCTTAAAATTTTTGACTCAATTTAATATCTTTTTAAAATATATCCTATCGAATACCTACTAATTTCATTTTCTCTTTAATTACTGCTTCAAAATATTTCTCCCTCTTATTAAATGAATTTGCTTAACTTTAAAAGTGATTTTTTTCACTTCATTCCTGTTGATGAAATTAATGATTATTTGTAAAATTTCTCAAACCCACATTTGAATATTTTAGAGCATTGTAATATTACAAGAGACAAAAAACGAGTATGACCTTTTCCCGTCTGTGACTGATAAATCGCGACATTGGTGAGGACTAATGCTTTAAATTTCATCATGTCAGCGGTATCTTTCAACTTTCTGTTGTTTGCTTTCTCCCTCTGGAGTTGGAGATCAACACGGCTCTTTCCATCTCTTCCTTTGTTCACCACCCTTCGAATCAAAAGAGAACAACACATTGGTCTTTATCATTCTTAAGGTAGCTGTAATGTAATACAACAATAAATAGTATCCTTAGAGTGTGCCTTTTAGTAATGAGTGGCTTATAAGCAAAAAGAGTGTCGAATTAGAGCATCAATATAATTATTGCTCTCGATTGTTTATCTCTCCTAAGTTATTTCAGAATACTGGAGAAATATAAAAACAAATTAATTTGAATTTATACATGATATTATCATGGTATTTTAATGTACAAAACCAGAAAATATTTCAACAAACAGCAGCTTTGCATGACTAGGTTTTCAAAATTCTGCATGTACTCTTTATAAAAATCATTATACATAGATATTAATGGTCATCATTTGCAAAAAAATCCAAAACGTCTTTTTCTTATTATTTTATATCTTACCATTCTCTAGATGTGATAGACGTCAAATTTGATTTGTGGCTATCGGTATTTTCAAAATGCTACCATTCGCTTAAATTCTTACTTGTATTTAAGCAATCTTCACTTGGCAGCTCATTTCGGTTCTTAACGGGACTTGTACAGGAAATTCTGAGATTATCGTTATTCTTCGGAACTACTATGTGCGATGTCAACTTTCGTACAAAATTCCATACCTGTTTAATAAAAATGATTTAGTAAGTGTTGTCAATTTCCTCGATGTTTCACTCCCATGTACATTAAATCGTGAATAAATACAAAATTACGAACAGTAATTTTTATTGTAACATTCCCTTTTAGGTGTAAAAAACTTAATTTGGTATGAATTTAGCCTTCATTCCCTTTATCACATAAAATCGTATTTTTAGAACTGCCCAATCAATTAAAATCATCAAATTATTTATTAAGAAACAATATTTCCTTTTTTAAAAACTAAAAAGTTATTAAAATTTTCAAAAATATTCCTGAGATTGATGAATTTTTAGATCAGGCACCAAGAAGTACATTTTTGGACAAATGACGCCATACAAATGACCAGTTTTTTTGTAATAAAGACAAAGGTACACCTGAAATTTCCCAAATCAGGTCTTTAAGCTCCGAATGCATCATCATTCGACAAGACTTTTTGTACCAGCTCTAGGTTAGACAGAGCTTTTTGCCATCCTCAGGTATATCCGCGGATGGTTTTTTATTGCTTATAAGGCATGAAAATTCAATGGGAAGCGTTGATTGACCATCGATCAAACTTTCTCATCTTGGAAAAGCCCAGTTTTATATTAACATTGCAAGATTTTTTTCAAAAAATATTTTATTAATGTTTCAATACTTGCTAAGAAACAAAGTGAACTGAAGATCGATTTTACTCTTCTCACAAAATTCTTAATTTTATTTTGTGACATTTCAGATCATCCGCAGTGCTATATATACGCTTATAATTCACTGTCACACATTAAATCGAGATAGCCAATACGATACTTGTCTGATCCGTTGACCTTATATGTAGCTAACAATGGTTAAAACCATAATGTCACCCTTGTAACCGGTAATTTTGACACTAAATTGACCTATAACAAACTCTGCTTTAAATTTACACTGCAGGCATTAGTGAGCTTTTCGCTATCTGAAATAAGAAATTTTCATCGGGATAAGACTGCATGTGTTTCTCATAATAGTATCATTAATAAAAAGACTCCGCCAGCTAGCATTATCGATTGGAATGGTTAACATTTTTAGAAAGCAATGAGCTGTTGTCTAATGCTAAAATATATGTACTAAAATCATTGGTAATTCTCCCCCACGCAGTTCATTTTTGAAATCTCAATTATACAAAAATTTTACTTTCGTGAAGCAAAACATGAAATTTGCATCATTTGAACTTAGTGGTAAATCTTGGAAGTTCGCGATTTAAAAAAATTATCCTGTGACTGGTTTCAAATTTATCTCAGTAACATTTTTTGATTTCTATTTGACTTTCAGCAATCATAATAAAGGTTCAAAATCTGCGTTAATTTGTCTTTATGAATTTTATTCTTAAAAAAACTGAATATTATCCATGATCTGATTCATTCATTAAAATAGAAAAAAAGTTTACTCAATGATCAAAATGTTTTGCATGAAGATGTCAAAGAGATTTTTCTACAAGTTATTGGTTTTTTGAGGACGCTTCATCACTGTAAAGATTTGGATAATTGTTTGATTATCTTTCACTTTTAGTGAAAAAAGTTTAAATCAATACATTTACGTTATCTTTTATGTAATTTTAAATATTTATTTTATCTCTTGAGTTTTTTTTATGAATTCAACATTGGGAAGGTGTTTGTGAGTTTTTTGCGTGGCTTTGTGAAATATATAATTATTATGTATGATGGATAAAAAATTTTATAGAAAACGGGATTGAGAAAAAAGCCATTAGCAGCTTTAAAATAATAAATGAGGTCAAGGTATTATGTGGCTGATTCTTTTTGTCTTGGAAATTTGTGTTATGTAAGGAGTAATTTTGACAAAAAATAGCAAAAAAAGATAAATTAAAAAATAAAGGGTAAATGTGTAAGGTTAAGAAGTGCGCATTATGTAATAATACGTAACGATTCCAATGCTAATGAATGTCCATATCAATACAATGCAGGGAGCCAATATGTTTTGAAGAATTTTTACAGAGTGGGGGTTGTTGTTCATGTTAACTTCTGGATAATCTCTTTTAATCGATTTTCTTGCCCAAATCACAAGACAGGCTGGTATAAAATACTGAACAAATGATCCAGCGTAAGTGCCAACATAGTACGATATACTTGTCACTTGATCAGGTAGCAGGAGCACCAAGAAAAAGGGAGGTATAGTTGCAAGAGGTGGATATCCCCATAATTTTACATACGGATCAATGTCTCGACTAAGAAAGATTTGAGTCAACGAAATAAGATTTTCTCTTAAAGTAATGCAGACAATAGGGTAGCTTGAAAGCAACGCAATGGTAGGAAAAAGCATAAGATAATAATAAATAATGTCGTTAAAAATTCCTGTTGCATGACCAAAGTTCATTGTATAAACTGGCTCCAATTCGTCACCCTTGAATGAAAAAGTGGCAGTTAATAAGGTCGTCAAATAAAATATTAATGCTACCCCCATTGAAAATAATATCCAATAGTTAAAACGTGCATTTTTATTTTGTACATAATTCACCATCGATGGGAGAGAATGTTGACACATGAAGGAGTATAAGCAAATACCAAAAAATTCAGGTATTCCACCAATTTTCACTGGAATAATATCATATTCATAACCGCCTGCTATGCGTATTGAAGCGCAAATGACCATACTTATAACAGCTAAAATTAGAATTAAATAGAACCAATTAATCTTAGACCCATAGTTGCGATTTGAACTGCCACAGATTTTTTTAAATTCATAAAAGTAAATGGTGCTGTTGCAATATAAAATAATGACTAGCCATTAGCAATTTTTTTTACCACGAAAATTCTAAATATATTTGTTTTTCCGAGTTTATTACACAAATAACGCATTTGGTTTTGTTTAGTTTCAATAGTAGGACAGCCGAGGCGTTGTAGAGTTAATCCGACAACAGACAAATAAATACATAGATCCCCGTAAAGGTACAAAATCATCAGACTGTAAAAAACAATTAGCATCCCTGCTCTGATAATATGAAACTTCAACTACCTTTTCCAAAAAAGCACTTAGCAACTTCAGCCTAGTTTTGTTAAGCAAAAAATACTTACAACTTCAAATTTTTTTTCAATTTTAAACTGAGCAGTTCTATTATTTTCTTCATCTTAAATAAGTTGATAAAAGTTAAGTAAAAAATTTAAAAATAAATTATTTATCAATATTTTAAAAGCTATGTTTTTATGTAAAATTTGCTTTTGAAAATTTTTTATGGTCTTGTGTCACTTATTGACGTAAAAGATAATAATTTGTTGCCATAAGGTAAATTTTACTTTTAATTTACAATATAAAATACTTCAACAAATTTTTTAATGAATATTCACAAAAAGCTAATCAAAATAGAAGTATAAATCATAATATTAGAAGTAATGTTGAATTTAAAATAAATTTAGAATACTATCGAAAAAATATGTTCAAAAATTAAATGTAAAGTATTTTTTTGCATTTAAATATATTTTTATGAGTTGTCTCGATTTATTTATAATTATTCTTCATGTTACAAAAATGAGTTGTTAACTTTTTTATTTGAACTATCTTCAATATTCTTTCAAATTTTCTGAGATAATTTACTTAAAAATACATTATTTATGATCATCATAAATGAAAAGAATTGTTAAATATTAACCACTCACTTTTTTTATACGGTAACAAAAAATTAAACCAAAAACCAGTAACATCTACTTAAGGTAAAATATGTTTAATTTAAAAAAGAGTTATTGATTTTAAAAAAAATTATTTTTTTAAAGAGGTTATTTTTTTAACTATCTTAAGATTAATTATCATTTAATAAAAAACGTCAAGTTGTTAATTTAGTCTTCCAGATCAAGAAAAATAAGAAAAAAGAAAAAATTTTATACTTTTATCAAAATTTCAAAATAACATTTTTTATTACTTTTAAATAATAATTTTTGTTGTGTAAATAATTATTTATGATAAATTTAGATTGGGTTTTGTTAGTATTGTCAAAAAGCAGCATTTTTTTGCTTAGATGAGACGTACAATAGGGGTTTCATTCACTGTTAATATCACTAATTTTAGTACCAGGTATAAAACAATTAAAATTATTAGATATAATAAAAATATCGCGAATAAAAAGCATAGAACTTATTATGAGCTCTTAAATTAAAAATATTTATTGATGATGGAATTCTAACAACTGAAAATACATAATTTATGTTTTTTAAGGATTTTATGTATTGCAAATATATTTTTTACCTTGGTTTTCTATCTCCGATTCAGAATACAGGGGCTGAGGAATATCATCATTTGGAGGATTTAGCTATAAATTTTATCATTTTATTACTTCTTTCAACGATTCTGGATTTGCTTCTTGTGGAGAAAATAGTAATTTTTTCTTAAGATTGGCCAACGAAAGAGCTTCTATTACAAAGACGCATGAAGCCCAACTAAAAATTGATTTAAAAAACACCTCATTGCAGCTAGAAACAGCATAAAAAAAGACCCAAGCAAATACCCCACTCCCCAAAATACTTTTGGCAGTAAAAGTACCCCAGACCCAAAAATGATATTGTATACGAAGATACTAAAAATCTGATGAGAACAATTTCTTACAAATTCTTGAAGACTAGCCATTATATAATGTATTCTATAATTAAAGATTAAAACGTTCTAAAAAAGGATGTTCTATAAGGGATAAGGAAGGCAGGTATGTAAATAAATAAAGTATTCAATCGTTAATAATAGCGTCTTAATTAAACATCCCTAGGGTTAAAGTTAAAAAATTACATAAAATTTCTTTTTTTGTACTGATAAAATTTAATTTATTTTATCGATTGTTTATTTACGCGTCTATTTTAAATTAATTTTTTTTTTCACCATGATGTTACTCGAATAATATCTTTTGTGCCATAGCTAATATTAAAATGAAAATCGATAAAAAATTATAAAAGCAAAAATTTTAATTACTAAATTAAAATTCGTTTTCAAGAAAATATAATAATTGGACAATAATTTGTTGTTGTAATATTTTTAAATGATATTTTCTAACATGTAATTTAAATTGAGTCGATTATTCGCCCTTTGATTCCTCACTCTAAGCGCATTTACATTGATTGATTCTCGATAAACCTTTAAAATTACATGGATAAAAAGGTTATAACATGCTTGTAAGTCTCAACAGTGGGCGAATTATGACAGGATAAATTGACCAATAAAATAGAATAAAAGCATACAAATAAATCCCTTTTTGTTCAAAAACAAATAAATTTTCTTTGTTAAATATCTCATTAATATTATTTATTAGATAAATTAAAACAACTCAAAAATAGAAAAAAATTGATGAGAATATCTAAGAATATGTGAGAAAGGTTTTCAGACCAATATCACCCAATAAAGCTTTTTGTTCTAAAGAATAATTTTTTTACCAAAAAATTAAATCAGAAACAAATATATTTTGCTTATTTTAACCTCATACTTGTCCTAACAAAACTCTCGACCTTTCCCAAAACCTCGATTCAGTTGATAAACAGATTTAAGTTAAAAATAGACTGTTGTATTAATTAAATAAATACCATGAAAGCTATTTTAGGATTGAAAGCTTTTTAATAGGTAGGGTCATTTTTTATAACGTCGAAAATACTGAATAGAAGATATCCCCATTAAATATTCTCAAAATTTCCACATGCTAAACGATTATTTTATACAGTAGTACTATTTAGTTGAAAAAGCTAATTTGATAAACGAGAAATTTATTTAACATGATGGTTTTACTTGTAAACTTAATCATAGCATATCTTCATAAGCACTTGTTAAAATTATTATTTTCACTTATCTTTGCAATATATATACAATAAAAATAAAAATTTTCATCACTGTTAAAGGTCAATATTTTATCGTACAACACTTCTTTTCTTTTCAATATTTACACTCTAAATGTAAAATTAAGGGTCAACACTTAGACATGGAGTACATTTAATTTAATTGCCGTTTTTAATTTTGAAGAAATATTAAAAAAATATTTTGAATCAAAAAATTAATTACATTGATTAACAAAACTCTTTATGGAAATGTTTAATTAAAAATCTGCTGCATGTTCTAACCAGGGGTCACCAACATGGTGTCTGTGGGCCATGATTAAAATGCTGTTTTAAAATAATGAGCAGGTTTTTAAAGCAAAATGAAATATATTGAATAATATAATGGCTAATTTAATATCTGTGTGCAGGTTTTTCACAATTTCATGATCTTTTTATATATTTATGAGAGATTTATTGGTTGATTGTGTATTTGCACGAGGTTATATTTATTTATTGAATTAAATATTTATTTATTTAATTATGAACAGTATAGGACTCCATAGGTGAGTTAAATATGGCAGATAACGTTTATAATTTGTGGGCAAGAGAGTTAGTAAAGAACCTCCCCCATGCTCTGGCACATAGAGGCCAAGGCCCTAAAAAGGCAGTAAGGAAGGACCGAGCCAGTGTCCCAGGAACCACAGCACAACGCCAACAACAACTACCTCCACCACCGGTCAAACACTTGGATCCGGCAGCACCAGCACCACAACCACCTCCATCTAAGGACTCAGCTGCACCAGCATCACAACAACTACCGCCAGCTAAGGACCCAGCTGCAGAACCACAGCAACAACCACCAGATTTGGCCCCAGAAATACCACCATCTGACCAGCTGTGGGCGCCCCCTGCTACATCTACTCCCAGTGAAGACTCACTTTGCTTTGCGTCCCCCCCACCCATGGCCCTACCTAGCCATTTTGATAGCCTCATTAAGACAGGAATTAAGATGGCTCCCCTAACACCTGTGAGCCTCACACCACACAGGAGCTCTCCTACCCTTCCAGGGCCCCCTCCTTATCCTTCACCCAAAGTCCCTCCAACACGTCCTTCATCCAAACCCCCTCCAACATGCCCCCTCTGTCGTTTACCCAAATCCCGTCCAGCTCCCACTCCTCCTGATCCATCACCCAAACTACCCTCAACTCGACCTCCTCTGCGCGCCTCTAGACATGCTATCCCCCAGAGCTAGGATGAAACAGGCCCCCGGTGTCCTAGGAAAGATTATGTCAAACTGGGGCCCGGTGATGAACAGCACCCTTCTGGTGCTATATCCTGTAGTTGCACCACGTAGAATGCAAAAAAGGGCAGTTAGACTGTCCAATCAAAGAAATCTAGTTCATATCCCTTGCAAGAAGGTTTTGACCAGTCCCAAGGAAACTAAGCTCAAACTTGCTGCACTCAATGTCAGATCTTTATGCAACAAATCATTCTTAATCAATAATCTTATCTCTTTTTTTAATCTTGATTTTATATTATTAACTGAAACATGGCTTGACAAAGACATAGGAAACATAGTTCTAGTCTAATCAACCCCCCCAACTACAAACATGAATCGGAAATATGAGAAAATAAAAAGGGTGGAGGCGTTTCTGCACTGTTTAGAGACAATATTGCAACCCACAGACTATCATTTGGTGTGTTTTCATCATTTGAGTATGTGTCCTTTAAGATTGAGCTAAAACAAATTCCTCCCTTACTCTGCATAGTTATGTACAAACCTCCTCAGCACAGTCAAAGTTTCAGTGATGATTTCACTGAAATGCTCTCAGTTGTGTGCACAGACTTTGATGGTCTAGTAATTACAGGTGATTTTAATGTTCATGTTGATAATGTCAATGACAGAAATGCAAAAGAGCTCAATGCTGTCCTTGAAACCTTTGGTCTAATTCAGCATGTGAGTTGCCCCACCCACAGCAGAGGGCACACTCTGGACCTGCTCATCACAAAAGGGTGTTCATATTCACGATGTCGATGTCGCCCTCTCTGATCATTTTGTATTCTTTGACCTGTCTGTTGCTCCCAAACCACCGCCTGGCCCTGCAGTTGTCCAAAGGAGACAAATAAATGACCAATGTAGATGTAGATTTAGATAAGTTAATTCTTCTCTGAGTTCTGGTAAATCGCCTGTCCATCCTGGGGGAGGATCCCTCCTTCATGTGGGCATCCCCCGGGGGTTTCTTTGTTTTTTTTCCGGAATCGTTTTTTTTTTTAATGAGTTTTTCCTTACAGAGAAGGGGGGTCTAAGGGCAGGGATGCCAGTATAGCTTAGTCAGTTTGTTAGTTTATTTTAGTATTTTCCTATTAAACTCTTTGTATTCGTGATCCTTTTGAGTTCATGTTTTACTTCGAAGCCCATCGAGACGACTTTTGTTGTAATTTTGGGCTATACAAATAAAATTGAATTGAATTGAATTAAACCCTGAAAACACCTCTGGTGCCAATGTTGATAAAAATAGCGAATGATATTCGCCTTTCAGGCAGCCAAAACTCTGCAGTCTCTTTCCCCCTAAAGCGGTAGGTAATTAACTCACCTGTTCAGCGTCCTGTTTAAGTCCAGGTGTGCAGTCGTTCTCTTTCTTACCGCAGCGCCGCATTCGTCGCCGGTGCTCCGTGCCCGCTGATCTCCTTCTTTTTTGGCATCTTGGTGTATTCCCCCCTTCTTTTTGGAGGGTGATCCCACTTTTTCTGATGTGGGGGTTTTCATTTCGCCGCGTCTGTCTCTCCTTCCGTGGCAATTCAGTGGGCGGGTAGCGGCGCCCGGCATGTTCACGTCGCTGCGGCGGGTGAGCGTTTTGCGGTGTTTCGGGTTGACAGCGGCATTAGATCGGGAGCTGTTCAGGCTTTCTACTCTGCTGTGGCCGTTTGTATCATTGCGGTGAGCGGCCAGGCGGTCTTTTCCTGTGTTTTTCTGTTGTGTTTTCTAAAGCTTTTCTGTTTCCTTATTGTTCTGGTAATTGGTGACGTCACGCCCCTAAGGACCCTGGGAATTGTAGTTTATATTCTTTGACACTGTGGTCTAACTGACTCGTTTTCATGTTTTGTGGCTCTGCATCCTGTTATTGTTTCAGGGGTTGTGGGGTCTTTCCTGTGGTTCAGGGCTGGTGGTCCTCGTCTGGACAGGTTTCTCATGCTGGCTGAATTAGTTGTGGCTTTCGGCGTTTTATCTGTTGCTGTGTGTTATTTAAGATTTCAAGATTTTTAAGATTTCAAGATTCTTTTATTTGTCACATACAAAGTTATATTTAGCAAATACAACCAGTGGTGAAATGTGACCCAGGTCCGCTCTGTGGACAGTGCAATAATTAAGGACAACCGTACAGGAAATGTACGTACTATATTTCTGTAAAATGTACATCTATGTAAAGATGAAATAACAAAAGGTGTATTGTAGAATTACATATAGAATGCATAGTAATATGCATGAATGTGGACTGTAGACTTAAATAATTAAGGTACGCGTTTAGAGTTAAAGTTTAAGAGCCTGATGGCCTGGGGGTAGAAACTCCTCCTGAGTCTCTCTGTCTTATTTTTTTTTTTTTTCTTTTTTAAACTTGTCCTGTCCAACAGCTGGGATAACAGATGAGAGCTGAAGGCCTCTTGTGTTGGACATATTTTGCTTTAACAACAGGGGTTATTATTCTTCAGACAAACCAGAGGAATGTCTGAATAAACCCCTTTTGTAGTTGAGGACAAACTTTATTAAATTCCATCATGTTTGAAAATCTTTGGTGCTGGACCGGACGGAAAAGGAAAGGAGGGAAGAAGAGAGAGGGATGTTAGAGAGGAGGTGGGATAGGAGGGTGATAATAGGAGGGGGGGGGTAGAACCATGAAGCAGCCTAAAGCAACAACTTTACTGGATGTTTATCATTACGGTAAGGTTAAAGTGTAATACAAATCTCAAAGGGCGGGGCCTGTCCACACACACATTCAGATGTTATAAACACACCTGTTAACTGCGAAGATGTCCACATGTCAACATGTACACAAAACATGCACACAATACAGATATTGTTCACACACGCATACTTATGCCTTTAAACCAACTAGTGTGAAATATTTCATTCATTCAATCATGCAAATTATTAGTGTAAAGGTGAGCTAACACCTGTGCTCAGGTGAGTGTTTATGTTCTTCTAAATGGATGATGGAATGTGAATAGAAGGAGGGAGGGTGTCCAGCCATCCCCACACCAAGACCCCCGCCGCAGCAGCAGCGGCAGCCAGAACTCCCAACGCCACCCGGCAGCAGGCAGAGAACAACCACCCCCCCGGGCGACCACATCCGCCACCCAGGCCAGGGCCAGCAGGACCACCACGAGGCCCCCAGAGCCAGAGAGCAGGGAGGCATGGGGGGAAGAGAGCGCCGCCCCAGCCCAACCAGGGGAGCAGCCCCCCCGCCGCGCCGGGAGGGCCCAACGCAGGGCCCCACCCGAGAAGAGCGCCCACAGCCCCAGACGAGCACCCCCTCACCACCCAGGAGTTCTGGGTTTCGCCCCGCCCCAACCCCAGGTACGAGCCAGGACCCCCCAAGGGAGACCCGCTCTGTACTCCAGGCAGCCACGCACCTGGCCTACGGTTGGTCCAGGAAGGAGCAAGGCAGGGGACAGCCGGCCCCGCCCAGGAGGGGGGCACCCCGGAGAAAAGAGGGGCCCACAAGGGGTGTTGTTAACATGGCCCGACCAGGCTCGGCCACAGTTGGAATGTAGGCGGGAGCCCAGTGCCCAGGGGCAAAAACCCGAACCCACTCCACAGGGAAACGGACACCCCCGGCTCAGGTGTAATGTGAACCCCTTCCCTGCAAGGAGAGAGCCCCGCCGGGCCCAGGAAACCGGCACCCAGGGGACACGGCCGCCACTGCCAAGGGCCCAGAACCCCCCACCAGGGATGGGGTAGGGGACAGATGGACCTTGGACCCACCTTCCTTGTATAATGTGTGTGCGTGTGTTCGTAAGGGTGTATGTGTGCATGTGTGTGTGTTTGTATTTGAATGTATATTATGAGAAGTAAAAGGTGTGTGTACTAGGGGGGTGCAGTTAAAATTGGTGGTTAGGGCACAGAGAGGACATTTCCTGATTACTCACAGTAATGTCCCCTCACCCTACCCACCAAGGGTCCCTAAATGTCTAATGTGCGGTTAAAATTGGCGGGTAGGGTGCTAGGAGGACATCTGCTGCTTGCTGGCAGTGATGTCCAAGCACCCCTCCTACCAAGGGCCCTACATGTCTAAGGTGCAAATAAAACCGAGAGAGGGGGGGCCCATTCCATACGGCAACCATGGGAGGGAGACCACTGCCAAGTAGGCCCCCCCCAAAGCGCATCGCAGGCTAAACCCCCCACCCCCTCACCCTAATATGAGATTATATGAGGAAGGGGGTGAGTTGGGGACAGCTGGCAGACTGTCTCCCGGTGGTCAAACATCCGTCCCCCAGTCCCCCCCAGCATAGGGCCCAGGTCCCCCAGCCTCAGGGCCCCATCCCCCGAGGCACCGACGCCCCAGGCCCAGCACGACCCACCCCACACAGAGAGAGAGGAGCCAGAAAGCGCCCCCCCTATTCAGGAGCCGAATGTGAATTTTGCCTGTCTTTAATCAACGCTGGCTTTATTATTTTGGTAGCTCTCTTTATTTTTCTTTTGTTTCTGTCGTTGCTGCTGTGCATTTAGTGGTTTTCTCAGCGTTTGGTTTGTTCTTGTTGGACCCCTTTCTCCTCTGTGGATTTTTGCTTATGATTTGTCTTTTTTATGCAACATCTGTGGCTTGATTTGCTTCACTCAGCGGTCTTCGTCGTCGCCTTCGCCTGCTCACGGTATGGTTCGTTTTCGAGGCTGCCAATGAGGGTGGCCCTCGGATGTGTTCATGTTGATGGAACTTGTTTTGGACCTGTTGGCGCCTCGTAGTCATTTTCTGGCGTCAGTGGCCTGCTTCCTCGTGCACCTTCCGGATTGGTTTATTCTTACTTCGGCTGCCCATGCCTTCTCCACGTTTTGCTCCGGACGCGATTTGTGGCTGGGGATGACTATTATCACTGATGTTCACAGTGTCCTGCCTCTATGCCTCTCGGTGGCGTCTCTCGGCATTCAGTGGGCGCTCGATGTGTTTATCGGTTTATCTTCAGCTGTCATGGCAGTCCTCATGCTATCGACTGTATTATCACAAGCCCTGTACTGGACTTGTGTAGGCTATGGGCTCCCCTTCGTTTTTGCGCGTTATTGATGTTTTCTCGGTGGTCAATGTTCCTCTGTATGCCTGGTCTTCTGCATCTCTGTGGCTTGAATTCATTTTCTAATCTGGGTTATCGTGTTGTTTACGACGTATGGTCCTCCACCCGTCCGGATTATTTACTTCTTCTGGATCTGTATGGTTCGTTGGTGCATGCCTCTTCCTTTATGTCATCTCTCGCCTTTGTGCAGCGTGTACTTTATTTAATTCTTTGGTTGATGGCTGTTTGTTCAATGATTGGGCCACCTGATTTTGCTGTGGCTTTGGTCCCACGGTCATCCATTCCTCTTGTGTTCTTGTTCCGGATAGTTTGATCCTGGGCCCCGTGTTCCTGTTCTGGATATTCATGTCTTGCGTTTGGCCTGTCCTTCTCAATGCTTGGAGTAGTTTTGTTATGATGATGCCTGTCGTGTCTTCAGTCTCCCTCCGCTTGTTCTTCTGTGGCTGGGCCTTCTGGTTTTGGGGAGAAGGATTTATGAAGAGTGGTTTGTGTGCGTCCGGCCACGAGAATCCACGGCGCTAATGGTTTTTTAGGGGTCGTGTGGTTATGAGAGTTTAGCCATGGAGTTTATATCAAGGCTCTTTAAAGAGTGAGATAATAGTCTTATGTGTCATCGGTTGTCTTGGTTGGTGTTTAAATAACACCATGAGCAAATTAACCCTGACTGTAGAAACTTTAACATTTACGCTCTAAAGCTTATTAGTTAAAGAGTTAATTCTTGTGTCCACAAGCCAGTCTTCTATCTGCCCGGCTTAAGCAGATGACACTTGGCTAGATGCATCTACATTTAGAGGTTGTTATGCTCCACCTCTAAAAATTTAAGGTTCAGTCTAACTATCAAAACCTACGATCCCTTATGGATCTCCAGACGCCCTTGGCTAAAAAATTTGGCAGTCTGTGTTTTGTGGTCCACCTATTTGAGAACCACTAATATCAAATATGAGAATCAAATTTCAGCCGAGCTGCAATCCATTGCTACGTGGGACGTTGACCTTCCTCATCTACAATCTCCTCGGCCCGTGGTTACCCTTCCCATCGCCTAATTCTTAATGACCTTCTGAAGGTGCGTCCCTCTGGAACTGTCAAAGGTTACTTCTCTTACAATTGGTGTGTATATAAAATTGGTGTTAAGATATTGTGCAGGTTCTGTATTTCACTATCAATTCACTGTTGGAATTTGTGATACGGGTGGTTTCTATGGTGCGATGAATCCACAATGGGACTTTCCTTAACTTTCTACTAAATTTAACTTCTCAGATTGTTCTCTAAAAGCGTTGTTATTCCATTTATCTCAATCAGTGTATAAACTAATCAGTTTCTAGGTTTTATATATATGTTCTTTGCTGGGACTAATACTGGTTTTGTATTTTATCTATGCATCGCATCCTGAGCCTGCGAGTCCCTGCTCTCTGGCCTGCTTCTCCATTTCTAGCAAATGATGACACCCCTGCATTCCTTGATCTGGTGTTGCAATGATGACTGCTCGACGTACCTATTGCTGAACTGAAAGTGATGGGGCGGTGGACCTCCTCTGCGTTCCCATGACACTTCTGACTTAAATCAATCGATATGTTGGCAGTAGAATGAATGTAAATTCTTGGATTATAGAGGTTTAAAGAAATTATTGCCAGGTGGAAGCCTCAAAATTTAGGATGTTCTAAAGTGTATTCTTAGTATGCGATGGAGCTCAAATTTTGGTTTCTAAGCTCAATTACGCCAATTAAGCTTCTGACATATGGCGTTGAGGTTGTTCTTGATACTTAGATGGAAATCTTTGAATAAATGGATGTTCTGAGCTCGTATTATGGTATGCCAAATGGGGAAACATTATGGCAGTTAAGCTCGTTCGTAGTCCTGTCATTGGAAGCTTGAATTACTGGATGTTAATTAAGCTCGTTAAATAGTATACCAAATCAAATAACATTTATAGCTGTTTTGCTCATTCTTAGTATTTGATGGAAGCTACGAATAATGGATGTACTTAAGCATGTTTAGCATGCTTTTGGAAGCTTGGATTGGATGTTAGGTAGTGTCTTCATACGGGTTGTTCTTGGCGGTTCAAATTATAGTTCCTTACAACGTTTTGCGGATGTGGATTTATGTTCTTAAAAATTAGGTATGAGTGATTCTTATGTTGGCTCCCTGCTTTGTTTTGTTTCGTTTCCTTTGTTTGGCTCTCTCTCTCTCTCTTTGCAGATAGTATGTTACCCTAGTGGTTCACGAACGGGAGCGGCCCAACGGTCAAAGGTGCCGGGTCACACATAGCAGTTCCACTAGATAGTGTGTCCCCTTCGAGGCGCTGTACTCGAACGGGGGCGGCCCAACGGTCAAAGGTGCCGGGTCACACATAGCAGTTCCACTAGACAGTGTGTCCCCTTCGAGGCGCTGTACTCGAATGGGGGCGGCCCTACGGTCAAAGGTGCCGGGTCACACATAGCAGATCCATTAGATAGTGTGTCCCCTTCGTGGCACTGAACTCGAACAGAAGAAATAAAAAGAAGGGGGCGGCCCAACGGTCAAAGGTGCCGGGTCACACATAGCAGTTCCATTAGATAGTATGTCCCCTTCGTAGCGCTGAACTCGGATAAAAGAAATGGAAAGAAGGGGGCGGCCCAAAGGTCAAAGGTGCCGGGTCACACATAGCAGTCTTACTGTGAAATGAAATGAAAATGGAATGCTGCCAAAACACACCTCATCTTATGACACACTGATTATACATTTACATTCTTTCTTCTCTCTTCTTGATGATCTTTGGTTTTGGGGGTTTTTACCCTAAAGTTTTTGGAAGTTATCTCATGGAATTGTACGGAGCCTTATGCCAATCAAAGTTTGTGAATGCCAACTAAGATGTAAATTAAGTATGTGAAAATAAATGTATTCTACTGCAAGAGCTTTGTCTGACTGAAAATAGCGAATGATATTCGCATTTCAGGCACCAAAACTCGGCAGTCTCTTTCCCCCTAGGGCGGTAGGTAATTAACTCACCTGTTCAGCGTCCTATTTAAGTCCAGGTGTGCAGCCGTTCATTCTCTTTTCTGTTACTTCTAGCATCTTGAATATTCTGGATGCCATTGCCCCTCTGAAGGTTAAATTGAGAAAACATAGACAGAAAGCTCCCTGGAGGAACGATGATCTAGTCAGGGCACAGAAACAACAGTGCCACAGAGCTAAACGAAAGTGGCGCAAGTCAAAACTCCAGGTTGATTATGGAATGTATAAGGGGGAGTTGTACGCTTACAACCAGCTCTTATGCAGAACAAGGGAAAGGTACTTCTCTGAAATCATTGAAAGTTACAGCAGCAACTCTCGTATCCTGTTCACAACAGTAAACAGATTAACCAACCCTCCAACCCAGTTACCAATAGAACTTGTCTGCACACCTAAACGTAATGAGTTTGCTGTATTTTTTAATGACAAGGTTCAGGGCATTAAAAAAGCCATCAACTCCACAACACATATAACTATCCAACGGCCACCTACTCACTCTAAGCTGACTCACTTTGTACCTGTCACTGACCAAACTGTCCAAGAGACCATCACCCGTCTGAGCTCGTCCACATGCTGCCTTGATGTGTTACCCACTAGATTACTAAAGTCTGTCCTGAACAGTGTGTTGACACCAATTACTCAAATAGTTAACATGTCTCTTCAATCTGGAATATTTCCAGAGGCCTTAAAAACTGCAGTCATTAAACCCCTCCTGAAGAAGAGCGGTCTTGATCCCACTGTACTGAATAATTACAGACCTATCTCTAATCTGCCATTTTTAGGAAAAGTCCTTGAAAAAGTTGTCTACCAACAGCTCACTGACTTTCTCTTATTAAACAATTCATTTGATGTTTGCCAGTCAGGCTTTAGACCCCATCATAGCACAGAAACTGCTCTTATCAAGGTAACCAACAACATCCGCCTGAACACTGATGATGACAAAGTCTCTGTCTTAATCCTGCTAGACCTGAGCGCTGCCTTTGATACTGTTGATCATGGGATCCTTTTGCACAGACTCCAAGACTGGGTTGGCATCTCTGGATCTACCCTAAGTTGGCTCAAGTCTTATCTAGAAGACAGGAAATACTTTGTTGAAATTGGGAGTTGCGTCTCAGACTACATGGCCTTGACTTGTGGTGCGCCCCAGGGATCGATCCTGGGACACCTTCTGTTCAACCTCGACGTGCTGCCACTAGGGCAGTTAATACGCAGTAATAACATATCTTATCACAACTATGCAGATGACACTCAGATCTATGTGTCACTGACAACAGGTGAATATGGGCCAGTGGATTCACTCAACCACTGCCTCCAACAGATCAGCGCGTGGATGCAGAACATCTTTCTCCAGTTAAACTCAAACAAGAACGAAGATATTATTTTTGGCCCACAGAAACAAAGAGAAAGTGTCAGCAGCTACCTTCATTCTCTGTCTCTAAAACCCTCAAATCAAGTCAGAAATCTAGGGGTAATCATGGACTCTGACCTGAACTTTAACAGCCATATCAAGTCAGTAACATCAGCGGCATTTTACCATCTGAAAAACATTGCCAAAATTCAAAACATAATGCCAAAGCCAGACCTGGAGATACTTATTCATGCATTTGTCTCCAGTAGGTTAGACTACTGTAACGGCCTGCTCACCGGCCTCTCCAAACGAGCTGTAAAACAGCTTCAGTACATCCAGAATGCTGCTGCTCGAGTCCTGACCAAAACCAGGAAGTATGATCACATTAGTCCTGTACTCAGGTCTCTGCACTGGCTCCCTGTACCTCAAAGAATAGACTTCAAAGCAGCTCTGCTTGTGTACAAGTCTCTCCATGGCCGCGCACCAAAGTACATCTCTGACATGTTAGTGCCATATGAACCATCTCGTACTCTGAGGACCTCAGGGACCGGTCTCCTGTTGATTCCTAGAGTCAGAACTAAACAAGGGGAATCAGCGTTTCAATATTCTGCAGCTAAAATCTGGAACAGCCTCCCTGAAGCCGTAAGACAGGCCTCTTCTGTGTTCATGTTCAAATCTAGACTTAAAACATTTCTGTTTAGCCGTGTATATGACTGAAAGGTCCTATCTGCACTTTTCTTTCCTTTTCTTCCTTTATTTTTAAATCAATTTTCAAACTTTTTCTTTTCTTTTAAAGTAAATTTTACGTTGATTATTTCTATGATGTATTGTGATTTTAATGCATTTTCCTGTTTTGTGAAGCACTTTGAATTACTTTGTGTACGAATTGTGCTATACAAATAAACTTGCCTTGCCTTGCCTAGTTGAATGGAAACGTCTAACATTCAGTCAGTGAACTTTCGATGACACTTTATTTTGGTTCATGTCCATCAGTTGTTTGCAGCTTTTCATGTCACCTTTTCATTGTGTTCATGAAGTGTTGAACTCTATTCTAAATGTCCTTTTGTTGTCTTTGAGTTGAACTTTTTCTTTTTCAGCATTTTTTAGTCTTCAGAAAACTTTTCTGAATCCAAAGTTTCAAAAATAAAGAGTCATTTTTTAGTGACAGTTTTTCATTTCTAGTGGTAAATGAATCTGCATTTGACATTTCTGGTTTTCAGTGACTGAATGATGCTCTGACCAAACAACACTTTGTGTGTTTTTGTTGTTCTAGTGACGTTCAAAGGAAGTGTCTGTTCTAGATTCAATATTTAAAGATATTTTCAAACTATTTTCTTCAAGTAGATTTGATGTAGAATCCTTTGAATAGTTTTCTGAAAACTGGAAGCTGAAACTAATTTGGACGCCAACTTGAACTTTCTACAGGCCAATCTGTGAACATTTTTCTGACATGAAATGGATCCGTGTTCTAAAATAGGTTGGAGATCCTGATTTACAAGATCCTGATTGAAACAGATCAGTTTCTATCAATCATCAGAACAATCAATTCAATTGATGAAGAAAATCTGAACCAATCATCAGTTTGTTTCAAACACGGCTGTAGACAGAAAATCTTCCAGTAAAACATCAGAAAGTTCTTCACCTGATCCGTTCTTCTCATCCTTCAGGGAGTTCAGCTTCTTTACTGACCTCAGAGTCTGCAGTCTGCAGTCTGGACTCTCCAGAAAACCACACAGATGAACAACTCCTGAATCCTGCAGGTTCCTGTTCACGCTCAGGTCCAGTTTTGTCAGATTAGATGGGTTTTTCTTCAGAGCTGAGACCAGAACTTCACAGTTGATCTCTGACAAACTGCAGTACTGCAAACTGCAATCAGACAGAAAAGTGTGTTCAGGAGCAGTGATGCAGCTGGAGGTCCAGGAACTTGGTCCATTCAGGCAGATGGGACCCGCCCTGATGACAGACTGACAGATGACATTTTCACTGTTTGCTCATTTCTTTTGGATTTGGACCCAAAAACATGATCATGAATGAAAATGCAATAGATTAGAAATGACTTGAAATGTAGTTAAAACAGACGAGGAATTGAAATGTCATTGATCATCAGGAATTTTTCATGACTAAATATTTACAATCCAATAGATGTAAAGCTTCCATTTAAAAACCGTCAGATTTCATCAAATAAAAAGAGACACAGGCTGTGTCCAAATTCCCGCCCTACTCCCCAACTCCTTGTTAGGGAGGACGGAGGACTGTGAGGACGGAGGACTGTGAGGACGGAGGACTATGAGGATGGAGGACTGTGTCACTGATTCGGGGGAGGAGTTTAATAGGAAACAAGATGGGGGGGGTCGGACAGGACACAGGGAGGAGGAGAAAGAGATGTGACTCCACTTGGCAGATGTTCCACATTTATTCTGTTGCTGATTCATATTCCAAGTCAGTCTGCAAACAACTAAAGATCCTCTCATCACTACACAAATATCACAAACTGACCTGCTGTCAATAAAATAAACTCCATAAAACAACACAACTGAGTCTGTCATTATGAACATAAACTCCTATAATATGATAGAATTCAATCTGCCTTAGTGCAGGAATATCAAGTGTCCTGGATTTTAGAAGTAATTCTAACACCATGATCACTACTTTTTATTGCAAAGGGGAATATGACGTCATTGATTTCATAAAAGTGAAAATCTAATTGATATGAGTGTTTAGTGATGATCATTTATGAATCCACTGAGTTCAGAAGATAAAAACATGGATGGTTTATTTCAGTCAGACAACTCTTGCAGTAAGACATTTATTTGACATACTTAATTTTCCACATTCTTTAAGTTGGCATTCACATCTTTTCGTTTGGCATAAGGCTCCGTTCAATTCCATGAGATATTTCCATAAAACTTTCGGGAAACAAAACCCCCAACACCAAAATCACAAAAACCAAAGATGACATAATGGGGAGAGACAAGCATCAATGAACCATCCAGATCCATAGAAAAAAAAAATAAATCCGGACGGGTTACAGTATACAGCATACAGTATAGACAACGTGGAAACCCAGAATTGAAAATAACCCCCCCCCACAGAGATTCAAAAGACCAGGGATACAGAGGAAAGTTGGCCACCGAGAAACCATCAATAACTCGCAAAATGAGGGGGACCCATCGCCTACAAATATCCAGTACAGAGCTTCTGATAATAAAGTCGATATTATGAAGACTGCCAGCTGAAAGGTAAATCGAAAAACACTTCGAGCGCCAACTGAATGCCAAGAGACGCTGAGAGGCATAGAGGCAAAACAGTGAGAACATCAGCGATAAGTCATCCTTAGCCTTTTATCGCGTTTGGAAGAAAATCGTGAAGACAGCATGGGCAGCTGAAGAAAATATATACCAATCCTGAAGGTGCATGAGGAACTAGGCCACTGATGCCCAGAAAGATGAACTGCGAGGCGCTAACAGGTCCAGATCACGTCACGCGAACCTGAAGACTTCCTAGGGGCCACCCTCAGTGGCGGCTTTGAAAACGATGCCCCGGAAGAATCCATCACATAGCCCCCACAAACCTCCAAACCAAACCAGAGAGAGAATAACAAATCAACTGTCCAGTCGAGAAAAAAGGCCGCGACGAGACTGACACACTCACTAATGCGGCCGACGCAAGTCCCCGAGCCAGGGCAGGATCCACTGGGGTACATAAAGCGGGGGAAAACAGGCGGAGCAGAACCAGATGCAGAACGTGCAGGGTCAACGAACGAGGATCACAGAGTGATTAAAATGAGCCAAGACGCTGCATAAAAGAGACCAATCATAAGGAAATTGTCCACAGAGGAGAGACAGGTCCAAGAGAGACTAATTCAGAGGAGTCCATTCCAGCCTTCAGGCTACACCGGCTCTCCAGCCTTCAGGCCACACCAGCTCTCCAGCCTTCAGGCTACACCAGCTCTCCAGCCTTTCAGGCCACACCAGCTCTCCAGCCTTCAGGCCACACCAGCTCTCCAGCCACCAGGCTACGCCAGCCTCCGGCCTTCAGGCCACACCAGCTCTCCAGCCACCAGGCTACGCCAGCCTCCGGCCTTCAGGCTACACCAGCTCTCCAGCCACCAGGCTACACCAGCCTCCGGCCTTCAGGCCACACCAGCTCTCCAGCCACCAGGCTACACCAGCTCTCCAGCCACCAGGCTACACCAGCCTCCGGCCTTCAGGCCACACCAGCTCTCCAGCCTTCAGGCCTCACCAGCTCTCCAGCCACCAGGCCACACCAGCTCTCCAGCCACCAGGCCACACCAGTTCTCCAGCTACCAGGCTACACCAGCCTCCAGCCTTCAGGACACACCAGCTCTACCAGGCCTAAGCAGCTCTCCAGTAACAACTGGACTAGGCTATTTTTTCTCCTGGTGCTGACTGCTTCTTCATCTCCCTGTCTCTTGTTTCTGGAGGTATTTACTTAAAATGTTTTCCTTGTGTTATACGTTATGGATTCTATGTCTCCTTGGACCCACAGAGATTTCATTGAATCTTGCCTCTGAGAGTATAATTTCTCCAACTGTTTTACAATATTCTTCAACTAAAATCTATGAAGAAGAAAAACATCAGATCTGTCCAATTCCATATCTCATCCCCAAAGCAACAATTCAATGTGTTGCACCTCAGAATGGGTCAAATTTTATCTCTAACGGAACAAATACTAATATGAACAAACGCATTCATAGATTAAAATGCATAATTTCTTTACTGCTTTTGCTCTCTGGTAATGTGCAACTTAATCCGGGGCCTTTTCAAGACATTACACCTGAACACTTTAAATGTAGAACTGGACTTGGATTTCTGCACTTCAATGTAAGAAGTTTGTTGCCAAAACTGGACTTGATCAAGTTATGGGTTCTTACAACTAATCCTGATATAATTGTTCTCTCAGAGACCTGGTTAAAAAAGTCTGTTACTGACAATGGTATTGCTATTCAAGGCTATAATGTGTATAGAGCCGATAGAGCTGCTAAGGGTGGTGGAGTAGCTATCTATGTCAACTAAATTTTGTTGTTCAGTAACTGTATCAATCACTAAACCTAAGCAATTTGAGCTATTAGCTATCCGAGTGAATCTGACAGAAGTTTTATATTTTACTTTAGTTGGTTGTTACAGACCACCTTTATCCAAACCAGAAACTCTGTCCTCTCTCTCTAAAGTGCTCCACAGCCTCTGTGATTCAGAAATATTAATAATGGGGGATTTCAACTGGAATTGGCTTTCTCCTGTTTCGGATCACTTTAAGGAACTGTGTGATTCACTAAGCTTGACACAACTCATTAATAATGTCACCCGATTAAACTCAGTTGATTCAAATAAATCCACTCTGTTGGATATGGTACTAACGAATAAACCCCATAAATTTAGTTCCTCTGCTGTATTCTGCAATGATGTTAGTGATCATTGCACAATTGCAGTAATAAGGGATGACAAAATGGTAAAGTCTAAACCCCGCTTTATTTTTAAAAGACATTTAAAAAATTTTGAGCCTCAAGCTTTCTTTCATGATCTTTATAACTGTGACATTCATCGCATTAAGTTAATTCAAGATGTAGAAACCGCCTGGGAACATTTTCATAAGACTTTTTTAAAAATCTGTAACAAACATGCCCCTGTCAAAAAATGTAGGATTTCTGGGCGAAATAATCCATGGATCACAAAAGAACTTTTACACATGCTCAGAGAAAGAAATGCTGCCTGGACCAAAGCAAGATTTACTAATTCAAATTCTGACTGGATCACCCTCAGAGCCCTGAGAAACAAATGCACCTCTTTGACTCGGAAAACTAAATCTGATTTCTACATAAATTCTATTTCAACAAATCTTCAAAATCCCACTAAATTCTGGAAACAAATCAAAATGCTAACTGGACAAGATGTGAAATCAACTACACCTGCAAACCTTGTAGTGAACTTGGTTGCCATACAACAGAAAGAGGAAATTGCAAAACAATTTAACAAACATTTTACTTCAGTGGGCTTAGCTCCTCGTTTATCTTCACCAGTGTCTGGTCATTCAGATCCTCTACCCGCTTCCTCTATTACAGCATCTTCTGCATCTTCTCATGCAATCAAATTTGTCATCCAACCAATTTCCAATTCAGAGTTGTTACAGTCTCTGAAAGCCATTGACCCAAAAAAATCTTCTGGTCCAGATGATCTAGACCCCTAGTTCTTAAGACTTGCAGCTGATTTTATTGTTGAACCCATCGCCCATATTTTTAATCTAAGTATTCAGTCAAACATAATTCCCAAAGTCTGGAAGGCAGCTTATGTTCTCCCTCTCTTGAAAGGTGGAGATCAATCCGAGCTAAACAACTACAGACCCATCTCCAAACTATCAGTTCTTGCAAAAATTCTAGAATCCCATGTAAACTCTCAACTAAAACTCTTTTTAGCATCTAACTCGGTTCTATGTGAAACTCAGTCAGGTTTCAGGTCAGGCCACAGTACTGTAACAGCTGCTGTATCTGTAACAAATGACATCATCAATGCCCTAGACAAGAAATTGCACTGTGCAGCCCTATTTGAGGACTTATCTAAAGCCTTTGATTCTGTAAACCATCAGCTTCTACTACAAAAGCTAAGTCTTATTGGTATCGGTGATTCTGCTATTGGGTGGTTTAGAAATTATCTCTCACAGAGAACCCAGTGTGTGATTGTTGAAGATGTAAAATCAGACTTCATGAACATCAATAGTGGAGTGCCACAGGGATCCATCTTAGCTCCTATCCTGTTCACCATCTTTATAAATGACCTGGGTAGTCATTTGCCAAATGGTAAATTCCATCTTTATGCAGATGATACCATCATTTACACAGTTGCTTCTTCAGTCCATCTTGCTGTAAACGAGCTTCAGGAAGCCTTCAATAAACTTCAGTATTTTCTTCATCAATTACAGTTGACCCTAAATGCTAAAAAGACACAATTCATGATATTTTCCAGGTCTCATTCACATGATGTACTGAAGGCTGATATTCATACTTTGGAAGGGGTGGAAATTGAAAAAGTGTCATCATATAAATATCTGGGTGTGTGGATTGATGACAAACTATCTTTTACCTCTCACCCTGACCACTTGCTGAAAAAGCTAAAAGCACTTCTGGGTTTTTACTACAGAAATAAATCTTGTCTAAGCCCAGGTGTGAGGAAAAGACTTGTTCAGAGCACTTTCCTCCCAATTTTGGATTATGGAGACATTCTGTATATGAATGCTGCCTCGTCAACTCTCCGTAGTCTGGACACAGTTTACCACAGTGCCCTACGTTTTATCACAAACCCTGCATACAGAACCCACCATTGTGAACTGTACTCTCTGCTCTCTTGGTCTTCACTCAAAGTCAGGCGACAGAAACACTCACCTATAAGGCCATTCTCGGCAAACTACCTCAATATCTGTGCCGTCTTCTTTCTCCTGTTAACAACATATATAACTCTCGCTCCTCACTCAAATTGCTTCTTTATGTCCCAAGATTCCTCAGTGAATTAGGAAAAACAGCCTTTTCCATTGCTGCTCCGCTTTCCTGGAATAATATTCAGAACTCTCTGCATTTAAGTGACCTTATTCCCTTGAATTGTTTTAAAGCAAAACTTTCTGAGCTTTTAAAAGAAACATGCACATGTCACCTTTGACCTTTCTGTACCACTTTTAATTAACCTATTTGTCATTGTCCTACTGTTCATTTCAATTTTAATTGCATTTTATTGTATTTTGTAATTGTATTTTTATATTTCAGTAGTTTTAACTGTATTTTATTTTGTGTTGATGCCTTTTGGCCCAGGTCTTCCTTGAAAAAGAGATGCAGTCTCAATGGAACTTCGTGGTAAAATAAAATAAAATAAAATAAAAAATAAAATTCACATTTTGACTAACCAGCAGCTACAACAACGAAGAAAATAAACAGAAGAACCGCCATAATAATAAAGCCAGCATCTAATTAAAGATAGTCAATATTCACATTCAGCACTCAAAGAACAAAACAGCAACAGAGAAAATGCTAAAAGCCACAAATAATTCAGCCAGCATGAGAAACCAGGCCAGACGAGGACCACCAGCCTTCACAACCACAGAAAAGACCCCACAACCCCTGAAACAATAATCGGACGATGCAGAATTACACAGCAGAAAATGAATCAGAAGTGCATCATGAAGCGGACCATGAGTCCAAAAACTACAATTCCCAGGGTCCTTAGGGGCGTGACGTCACCAATCACCGAAGTAAACAGGAAGCAAGAACTTAGCCTTAGAAAACCGACACGGGAAAAGAACCGCATGCTGTCACCGTAGAAATTCGGCTGACCACGGCAGAGGAGAGACCCGGACAGCTCCTGATCGTGGGCCACAGACAACCCGAACACCGCGGAAAGCACACCCCCTGCAGATGCACGCGACCGCGGCGAAAGAACACGCTGGGCGACGTCAGCCGCCCGTTGATCGCCGCAAAAGGAGAGCAAGCAGACGCGGCGAAACGAAAACCCCACATCAGAAAATGGGGATCAGCCATCCGAAGGACGGGGGGAATACAGCAAGAAGTCGAAAGAGAAGGAGGCCGCGGGCGCGGAGAATGAGCGGAGAATGAGCGCTGAAGGTAAGAAAGAGAATGAACAGCTGCGCACCTGGCTTAAATAGGACGCTGAGCAGGTGAGTTAATTGACTAAAACGCCCTATGGTGTTACCTGTAAAACACTGCAGCGAGTATCTGCCAGAAATACAACAAGTTGTCATTTAAAAATACATTTAAATACTTGTTTTTTGGCTAAAATGTGAATAATTCCCTAACCAAAAATCTAAAACCCTCCAATGAAGTGAAACTGCATCAAATAAATGACAGCAGTTCTCCTAAAACATAAATGTCTCCTTTTAGTCTCTATCTAAACTAAAGAAAACTCTGGTTTCCATCCAAATGACAAATCAATGTCTCCATCAAAGTTTCCCACATATCACCACCTTTAGTTTCTAACTAAGTCAAGCACAGAAGTCCAAACCGTAGAACATGAAACCGTTTCAGAGCTTTTCTCACATACACAGTCCAGTTTAGTCCCTGTACCGGCACCTTAAAGCCAAGAAAAAGCCTTGCAGGCCTGTTGTTGCTCTAGGAAAACATGGAGTTTGTTGCAATCATCCAGTCAGATCCAGAGATAACAGAAAGATGACGACTCCACTTCCATGTGACCAGCGTGATGCACGTTAGCTCCAAAGCCTTCACTCTGACTCCCATCCAGAAAACAGCTATTCACCCGCAGTTCCTCCACTCACCAATCTCAGCTCATTTTCTGATCCAAATGTGTCCAAATGTCTCTACAAACACACTGGAAGACGTCTCTCTGGAGGGAAAAGTCACCATGTGCTCTGTCTCCAACTTCCTGCTCGTCTCTCCTTTCTTCTTCACCTGTTCCCGCCCTCTATAGATCAGGAACCAATCACAATTGGCTAGATAGAGGGACTTAGAAATGAACCAATAAACAGAATCAGAGAAAAGAATAAACTGAGTTACATCACCCCCCCTCTTTTTTTTTTACTATTTAACAAAATGAAACAAACTCAATCACTAATATAGAGTCCCAAACTGTTCATAAATAATTAAATAAATATGACCTAAGGACGGTGTGACCAACTTGAGGTAAGGCAAGGGCGCCGAGCACGCCGGAACCAACTTGAGGTAAGGCATGGGCGCCGAGGACAGCAGGACCAGCGTGGAGCGAAGCTCTGGACGACCAATGGTAGGGGGACCTGAAGGTGAAGCGTCGTGGGAAAAGTAACTAAGCTTGGTAGCAAAGTTTAAAAGGCCAGGTGTAAGCACCGGAGTGAGTATAACAAACTGGCGCTGGATACTGGTGAGTAGAACCCTTATGAAGGCAGGCAGGATGATGAGGAGATGCAGGACAGCTGGTTCAAATTAGCAGAGCAGGAGCAGGAGCACTGGGAGGGGGGAGGTGACTGACAGGCACGTGACAGTACCCCCCCTCAACGACCGCCTCCAGATGGTCCGGGACGGCGATCCGGGTGGGCCCGGAAGAAATCGTCCAGGAGGGGAACGGTCAAAAATCATGGAGCGGGAGGTCCAGGAACGCATCTCTGGACTGTAACCCTCCCAGTCCACCAGATACCGGAAGCCACGGCCCCGGCGGCGGACATCCAGGACCCGACTAACGGTAAAGGCAGGAGCACCGTCGATGATACGGGCGGGTGGTGGGGAAGCAGACGGCGGGCAAAGGGGGCTCTCCTGAAAGGGTTTGATGTTAGAGATGCGGAATGAGGGATGTACCTTTAAAGCCGCCGGGAGCCGTAGCCTGACGCAGGTCGGGTTGATTATCTTATCGATAACGTAAGGGCCAATATAGCGGGGACCCAGCTTGCGTGAGGTGGATTGCAGAGGTATGTTCCTAGATGAAAGCCAGACCTTCTGGTCAGGCAGGTAGACGGGACCCACTCTCCTGCGACTGTTAGCAATCCGACAGTTACTGTACCGGGTGCGCAGGAGAGCGGCCCTAGCTTGGCGCCAGACACGTTGGACATGTTGAAGATGATGTTGAACAGACGGAACGGCCAGATCTAATTCATGAGAGGGGAACAGAGGAGGGGAGTATCCGAGAGAAGCTTCGAATGTAGACATACCGGTTGCAGCGGAGGGATGGTTTTATGAGCGTATTGGATCCATACTAGAAACTTGGACCAGCTGGATGGATTCTGGGGTGCCAGACAACGCAGTGTGGCCTCCAGCTCCCGATTGCTCTTTCAGCCTGGCCATTCGACTGGGGGTGGTATCCCGAGGTCAAGCTCACAGTAGCGCCGAGAGCAGAGCAGAATGACCGCCAGACCTGTGAAATGAACTGGGGACCTCGGTCAGAAACAATGTCCTTGGGTGTCCCTTGATGCCTGAAAACCTGATGGATGAGAATATCAGCCATTTCTGTGCCCGTGGGAAGTTTAGACAGGGGAATAAACTGGGCGGCTTTGGAAAAGCGATCAACTATAGTGAGAATAACAGAGTTACCTTGAGAGGGTGGCAACCCAGTGACGAAGTCTAAGGCTAGGTGGGACCATGGGCGCTCAGCGATGAGTAGAGGGTGGAGGAGGCCAACAGGAGGAGAATTGGAGGACTTGGATCTGTCACAAACAGTACAGGCGGCTACGAATTCCCTGACATCCAGCTCCATAGAAGGCCAGAGGTTAAGGGTCCTTTGAACTCCCCTATGGCAGGATATCCGAGATGCGTGTCCCCAGACCAGGACGTCGGAACAGAGAGAGGAGGGTACATACGGAGAGTTCGTGGGGGGAGGTGGATGATTAGGTTCCTCATTTTGGGCCTGCAGAACGCGGGTCTCGATATCCCAGGTGAGATTACCGATGACACAGGTGGGTGGAATGATGGGAGCGGCTTCCTGTTGGTTGTGGATGTTGAATTTGTGTGAGAGAGCATCGGCCTTGGCATTACGACTTCCTGGGCGATAGGTAATAGTGAAGGTGAACCGATCAAAAAAAAAAGGCACCAACGAGCCTGCCGAGAATTTAGGCGCTTAGCAGTGCGGAGGTAGGCGAGGTTTCTATGGTCAGTCCATACAATGAAAGGCTGTTCAGCTCCCTCAAGCCAATGTTGCCACTCCTCTAACGCGAGTTTTATGGCAAGGAGTTCACGGTCACCCACATCATAATTACATTCTGTGGGAGACAGTTTACGCGAGAAAAAGGCGCATGGCTTGAGTTTGCCAGTAGAGTCTTCTCGTTGGGATAGGACAGCACCAACCCCAGAATCAGGCTGCATGATTCAGGCTGGGCTGCATGTTGCATGTGTCCTATGTGGGCTTATGTGAGGTGTTTGCGGGATGTCCGCCAGTGTGAGCTGGTTCGCGTGTGCTTGCCCGTGTGCGCGCTTGTATGCGCGCGCGTGCCCGTTCCGTGCATAAATAAAAACCAACTTACCGGGGGACGTGTTGCCTTTGGATAATTTACATATGAGGAGGGGGGGGAGAGAGAGGGAAACTGAAAAGAAGAAAGAGGTAAAGGAAAACAGAAAGAAACAAACAAGAAAAACAACAGAAACATGAGATGGAGGTGGGATGATTGATGAGCCGGTTTCATTCATTCAACATGTTTAGCCGCTGTTTTTAGCGCAGCACGGATGTCAGATCTTCAGCAATGCCAGGGGGTGATCTCCGGGTCTCGGAAGAGCCTTCCATCTACAAGGAGTTTATCCACAGAAGCCACGGCTCTGGACCCGTTGGCAAAGTGTTTTTTCCTCAGAGAAAAAAGGATCTTTCGGCGCTGCAGGATCTCAACCGGAAACTGGTCGTTAACGCTGAAGTGTGTCCCCTTCAGCTCCCGGCCGCGGCTCTTCACCAGCTCCTTCTGCTTTTAATGGTCAAACTTGGCTACAATCGGTCTCGGACGCTGGTTGTCAGACCTTCTTCCTCCGAGCCGGTGCACCCTCTGGAACGCAATCTTCTGCACCTCCTCCTTGGGGAGCTTCAGGTGGGCCTCTATGAAGGATTTCACCGTGGCCTCCGGGTCTTCTCCTGCCTCCTCTGGAATCCCAGAGATCACCAGGTTGTCCTTCATGCTCCTCGACTGAAGATCCAGGAGGGTTTCTTTGATCGGGCGGTTTTCCTCAGAAAGGCGAGCGGTGTCACTGCTCAAGGTCTTGACACTTTCTCTGAGGGCCTGGTTCTCCGCTGCGAGCTCCCGCACCTGCTGCTGGCTGAACTCCAGAGACTCTCGCAGGCCTTGGAACTCTCTATGGAGGATCTCTAGCAGATTCAAGCTGCAATCAAGGCTGGAGAGCTTTTTATCAATGGAATCTAAAGCGTCACTGATTCCACTGCCTGGAGACGAGGCAGCTCCGGGAAAACATCCTGATTGGACTCGTTTGGAGGAAGGAGTGGTGGTGTTGGTCTTCCCTATAACAACGGTATTGTAGCAGCCGTCTACATAATTCTCCAGGTCCTCCAGGCTGTCAAAGGGCTTATTGAGCTTTTACAGATGTTAGTTTTACAGCTAATGTGATATGGCGGTAAAATGATATAATACCGAAATGTTTGTTCTGCTACTTACGCACCGCCAAGCTGAGTTGCCACATCGGTCTCGTCGAGTCTCGTGATACTACAGCATCAGGAACCTCCCTCTCTGGAGAGATCGATTTCTTCCGTAATGGGATGATGATCGGGGGGACCGCAGGGATGGCGGAGCGAAGGCAGTGTGCGAGACAGTGAGGGCTCCAATTGATGATGTTGTAGTTCACCCAGTCAAACTGAGGATTGTGGTTGCGAAGCCATAGGAAACCTAAAATGACAGGAAACTGAAGAGAGTGTATGATATAGAATTGAATGGCTTCGTGGTGGTTGCCGGAGGTTATGAGATGCACAGGCTTGGTACGGTGGGTGATGCGGGTAAGAAGTTGACCATCGAGGCCGGCAGCTTTGACAGGGTGAACCAGCGGTTCTATGGGGAGACAGAGCTTGGACACCAGAAGACAGTCAATGAAACTTTGTTCAGCTCCAGAGTCAATGAGAGCCCGAAAAATTCATGGGTGCGAGATTGATGGCTAAGCTTGACAGGGACGTGCATGAAATTTCTTTTCTGGTTAACAGTGGAGGAAGCCTCCTGCAGCCTGTCTTCTAATGGAGGGCTCTTGAGTTTAAACATAGCGTACACTGTTGTACATGGTGACCTGATTCTCCACAATAAAAACAGGTACCTTCTTCCTTACGCCTGCCTTACGGACTCGTTCTGCCCGACGTTCTCAGAGCCACACATCAGAACGTAGGGCCGGAGTGATGAGCTCCTCAAAAGTGCGTGCTTCGGGCTGGTTCTGTCATGATTTCGAGGACTCGAGGCAGACCCAGTTTCTGGAACTCGGAAGCAAACTCTCCACCAGGACTAGCTTGAAAGTGGTTTATTTCTCCAGGGGAAAAAGAGTGTGAGTGGAGTAATCTTCGGGTGAAGATCTGATGTCACCAGAGCAGAGAGCGGCGAGAACTGGTGGAGTATATCCAGAGGGCACGGCGTGGAAGCGCGGCAGTCCGTGGATCCAGCGACGAGGACGCAGAGGACGGCGGGACCAACTTGAGGTAAGGCGTGGGCGCCGAGGACGCCAGGACCAGCGTGGAGCGAAGCTCTGGACGAGGGAACCAGCGTGACCAATGGTAGGGGGACCTGAAGGTTAAGCGTCGTGGGAAAAGTAACTAAGCTTGGTAGCAAAGTTTAAAAGGCCAGGTGTAAGCACCGGAGTGAGTATAACAAACTGGCGCTGGATACTGGTGAGTAGAACCCTTATGAAGGCAGGCAGGATGATGAGGAGATGCAGGACAGCTGGTTCCAATCAGCAGAGCAGGAGCAGGAGCACTGGGAGGGGGGAGGTGACTAACAGGCACCGTAACACTATTGTCTTTTTTTCAGAAGCTCGGATTTCAAAATCAATATTTTCCAAAGTATCTTTGTTTTTATTTCATGTTGCTGTTTTTCATGACTTATTTATTTCATGAAGAGCTTTTCCAGCAGAATTACTCTGTCAATCAGTGAAAGTGGGTGGGATCTAAACGCTCATTGGCTGATTCCTGGAGATCGACTCGTGTTCCTGGATACCTGCTCTGTGGTGTTCCAGTCAGAGAGACGACATATTTCTGCTGACATTAGAGGAATCAAATAGAGACAAACAATCTGTCTGCTGCAGAAGATTCAAACATGGATGACTGTTTTTCTAGTTTGAGGGTTCCTGTGGACCACAGAGGAGTTTTCTTTAAGCGCCGGTCGTCCATGTCTTGGAGTTCCCATTGAAATACTCCAGACTCTCTTTCTCTGTGCAGGATTGCTAGATAGTGTCCCAGTTTTCGCCTGAAAACCGTCAGACCCAACAACAAAATGCCTGACCCTTCTCCCAGAGCTCTTCTCTGTGCGCACAGATCCAGTCTGTTTCCCTCACACGCCATCACTGTGGCCATCACATCCAGGAAGGCAAGATGGCGGCCAGACAGACCTGCTGCAGAAAGCGATACCCGCCTGCTATGGACTCCTGAACCTTATGAGATTTTTGATCTTGATGGAGACAGGTTCTCTGGTTTTATTTGTCCCTAACGTATTAACGCAGGACAGCAAGCATTAACCTGACGCTACAGCGACTGTCATCCAGGGAGCTGAAGCTGGGATGATGTGGTGAACTCAAACATGGAAACATTGTTACCATGTAGAACTACTCTAATGAAAGAAACCTGCTCTCTCAACATTCTCCGTGTCTACCATGTAAATGACATAATCACAGACACCGTTCTATGTGGCTATCAGGCTAAAAACTTTAGCTGGTAGCTCCTCCGACACGCAGCCTGGTGCGTTCATGGAACTCCAATTCATAGAAGATAGGCAGAACTCCAACAGCCACCCATCCTAACTCCCACCACTACTATATGTTCATGAGAACAAAACCTGAACTGACCTTAAAACCAGCAAATTATGCATACCTGCTCAAAGCCATTTCTACCCACTAATTTAGAACAATATCGCCCAATTTCTGGCAACACTGTGGATGTGTTGAGGTGCAAACTCCCCCTAGTGTTGAGGGGTGTGCATTGCGCCGTCAAGTTCGCTGAAGCAACTTGGATCGATGTAGTCAGGGTGCTGCTGCCTGCTGCTCATGTCTGAGTAAAGGAGGAGCCAATCACAAAAGAGTCTACGCCTTTTGTGTTTGACAGACAGACTGATTCTGCTGGAAAAGCTTTTCATGAAATAAATAAGTTATTGTTAAAAACAGCAACATGAAATAAAAACAAAGCTACTTTGGAGAATACTGTAATTTCTGGGTTATAGACGACCCGATTACGAGCCGCACCCACTCATTTTCACGTATTATATTTCTTTTTTACATACATAAGCCGCGTCAGTGTACAAGCCGCATGCGTTGAGCAACACCGTCAGCTTGACAAAGCATGTCCTGACTCCCAGACTGTGTGCAATTTTTTACCACACAGTGGGAGAAGACAGCATTGCACTGACTATTGTGTTTGAACACACCCACATCTGCCAAACAGCATGCAGCTCACTTCTGTTCGAAAGTTTCTCAGTAATGCCTTTTTTTTTTTTTAGTTTTTTTACTTATTGACAATTGAGATATCATACATAAAATTACAAACAGTAACCATATAATCAACATTACATCCCTCAGTTATGATGAGGAAATTTACGTCTGCAATTCCCCATTTCCTATGAGTCTTAGGGGCTAAAGGAGGGTCTAACCCCCGGCTCGCCACACTGTTGTCAGTGTTTAAAGAATGAGCAGCAGTGGATTGAGGGGGAGAGCAGCTCTCCTCTCCTTCCGCTTGTGTCGCGGCAGCATTGTGGTAGTAACAGGGCTGGTTAAAAAAAAACACACCAGTAAAATAAAGCAGCGGCTACCGAAAAGCGTGCGCCTCAGCACGATACGCGCGCCTCCACGTGGCGCGTGCGTCAGAAGTTTCCTTCCACAGCAAACACTGTTGCTCCACGGACGCCTCTGCGCTCCGCGCTCGCCAAGCGGGCTCTTTGTCTCCCCTTCCTATATTCTCCGACACCCCTGGCCAGGTACGGCTCCAAGGAGGAGCGCTTCGTCCCCATTGCGCCGGTGGACCGAGCGAATCGTGTCTGTTCAGAGCAATCGGACTTAATACTGTACGTTTTGTGGATGAGGGGCGGATGCATTGTTATGTGTGGGAGCCATCAGACTGCCATCGGCCCCGCAGCTCTATGTGAACGAGCAGCAGGAGAACATGTCTCCAGCTCACACAGAGGCTGTGAGCTTTCCAATGCAAAATTCCACTCAGTCCTTTGAAACCGTTAAAAACGATCACATCAATTTGTGTTTCCAGTCGTGTCCCGACAAAATAAAGGCTGATGTTATTCCCACATATTTACGTGCAGCCAAGCTGCAGATTGCAGCTTTTCCCGCGTTGAGTCATGTTCATCCAGGCTAAATGTTGTTAGTGCATGTTAGCCTTCACCTAACAGTACTTCGTTCTGCCACAAAAAAGCACTGACCACACAGATTAAAAATAAAATGAGCGAACAGGCGCTTCATAATAACCATCACAATAATAAACGTACCTTTAGAAGATCATCTCGTATATTACGGAGCTGCTAATAGATGGGCTAGTGTCACTGTGATTCATAAATTCACTCCTGAGTTCTGAGTTCTGTTCTCTCCGTCATGCAGCTGACCGGTTTTTCCAAACCCGTTGGTGATGGTGGATTTTTTCGCGCTGCTTTTAAAGGCTGCTTTTAACTTGAAAGGTGCATCATATTGTAGTGGCGATCACATGCACGTTGGGTCTAATGGCACCAAAGGATTCTGGGATGCGGCCGAGCATGCGTGTTTCTTTTTGTTGAACCATGACTGAAGTGTCTAAGACCTGAAGTCAAGTCCATGCTGTTTGGCTGCTTAGAGGTGTTTTGAAAAATAAATGCCTTGTTGCTTGGGGTTGGATAGAGTATTCAACCCATGCTCTGAGTCCGCAAGCATATTCATGGCGGCCGTCAATTAAATCCATAAATTAGCCGTGTCACTGAATAAGCAGCAGGGCTGCAAGCGCATGAAAAAAGTAGTGGCTTCCAGTCCGGAAATTACGGTACATTTTTATTTTTGTGGTTATTTATCTTTGCTGCCTGCGATCTACATTCATGTCCCTGAAGATCAACCGGACATTGGTGATCTACGTAATGAGCACCACTGGAGCGAACAATCATGTGAATTTGTGTTTCCACTGGTGTCCAGACTAAATAAAGGCTGAAGTTATTCCCACACGTTTACATCCAAGAGGCACATTGTGGCATTAAACACACAGAGTTTAAGTTCATCCACGGCTAAATGTTGTTAGCATGGATTAGCTTCATGCTAACCATTCTTCTGGGTCCAAGCTGCATAGAATAAAGCACTGGCCGCACACTGTTAGAAAATTAGGAGCGAACAGTCAATAATAATCATAACAATAATAAAATCATGTTTAGATCATCTCACTCTATGCTGCAGCTTTCTTTGTTCACAGCAGAACTCAATAGTTCTTCTTCTATGGTAGTTTCCAGTATTTTAGATCGTTCCATGCATGTCAATGTGATTTATTGCTGCAGAAATTGAAGCGGATGTAAACGTTTGTTCTAACTGGATAAAGTTTCCCTGGTTCCATGTAGTTCAACTCTAATCTGATCTTTGGTCCGGTCAAAGACATTCTGTACATACAGCGGGGAAAATAAGTATTGAACACGTCAACATTTCTCTCAAAAGACATATTTCTAATCGAGCTATTGACTCGAAATTTTCACCAGATGTCGGCATCAACCCAAGTAATGCACACATAGAAAGAAATCCAAACATTTATGTCCATAAATGAAGTTATGTGTAATAAAGTGAAATGGCACAGGGAATAAGTATTGAACACATGAAGAAAAGGAGGGGTAAAAAGGTCTGGCAAGCCAAGAAAGCAGCTGGAGTTTGTCAGTATTCAGAAGGTTAACCTGCCCCCTATTAGTGCAAAGTAATATCAGCTGGTATAGTCCTGATTGATGCCTTTTAAAAAGGTTTCTCACCAGCAAGGTGTTAGACAAGAAGCATTGCATGATGGGTAAAAGCAAAGAGCTGTCCAAAGACCTTATTGCTGCAAAACACTGAAGGCATTGGTTACAGGCACATTTCTAAACTTCTGAAAGTTCCAGTGAGTACCATTGGGGCCATCATCCGGAAGTGGAAAGAACACGGCATTACCATAAACCAGCCACGGCCAGGTGCTCCTCGCAAGATTTCAGACAGAGGAGTCAGAACAATCATCAGAAGGGTTCTCCAACAGCCCAGGACCACTGGTGGAGAGCTTCAGAAAGACCTGGAATCAGCAGGTACCGTTGTTTCAAAGAAAACAATAAGTAATGCACTCAACCGCCATGGCCTCCATGCACGCACACCACGCAAGACTCCATTTTTGAAGAAGAAGCATGTTGAAGCTTGTTTGGAGTTTGAGACACAACATTTGGATAAACCCATGACATTTTGGGAGAAGATACTCTGGTCAGATGAGACCAAAATTGAACTCTTCAGATGTCATAAGACACAACATGTTTGGAGGAAAAATGGCACCGCACATCACCCCCAAACACCATCCCAACAGTCAAGTTTGGAGGTGGGAGCATCATGGCGTGGGGCTGTTTTTCAGCATGTGGTACTGGTAGACTTCATATCATTGAAGGAATAATGACTGGAGAAAAGTACGGAGACATTCTTGTTCAGAATCTGCTGTCATCTGCCAGGCTGCTGAAGATGAAAAGAGGGTGGATCTTTCAGCAAGACAACGATCCCAAGCACACAGCCAAGGTAACACTCAACTGGTTGAAGAAAAAGAAAATAAAGCTTCTAGAATGGCCCAGTCATTCACCAGACTTGAATCCAATTGAAAATCTTTGGAAAGAACTGGAGATCCGGGTTCACAGAAGAGACCCCCGGAACCTTGAAGATTTGAAGGCAGTTTGTGTGGATGAATGGGCCAAAATCACACCTGAGCAATGGATTCCACTGGTTTCTCCATACAGGAGGCGTCTTGAGGCTGTAATCACCAACAAAGGCTTTTGCACTAAGTATTAAATACATTTCAGTAAGCATGTTCAATAGTTATTCCCTGTGCCATTTCACTTTATTACACATAACTTCATTTATGGACATGGATTTCTTTCTATGTGTGCATTACTTGGGTTGATGCCGACATCTGGTGAAAATTTCATGTCAATAGCTGATTAGAAATATGTTTTTTGAGAGAAATGTTGACGTGTTCAATACTTATTTTCCCCGCTGTAACTACAGCTAATGTTTTGATGTAAATAATACAACTGTGTATGTCAGAAGTACGTACGGTAGTTTTGTTTGGTGCGCTCCACATAGCAGTTCACTGTTGCAGGGAATTAGGCGGCTGGTGGCCAGTGATACTTGATGAGGACGGCTGTCATCAAGAGACATTTACACATCATCCAGTCAGAGCTGCTGGGCCACCGATCCCACTGTGGCCCCCCAGCTGTGGCCCCCCAGCTGTGGCCCCATTTTGTAATGCCGTCTGTCCCGCCTGACAGACTGCCGCTGGACTGCCCAACTACTCCTGGCTGCAGTGTGCAGACAGAGGCGTGGCTCAATGTGGGTGGGGTTAAATGTGTTGAGCTCCACCCACTGTATGTGATTCTTCTTTGTCACCGTAATTACTATATTTTTAATTTGCATTTTATAAGTTTCCACGTGCATAATGCCACATACCAGTGTTTCCTGAGATGATTAAATGAAGGCTCACCATGTCCATTTTCTTAATTTAGGAAAAGATCGGATCTACTATTTTAGGATATGTACACTTCTGCTTTAATAGTTCAAACAGCCCTTTTTATTTTTGGCTACAGGAGCAAGAAAGGCAACAAACTGTGATGTGTCGGTCGGCTACCAAACAGCTCTTATCTCATGTAATCATATCTCATATTTTACACCAGAGTACAGAATGCAGTTTGAATTTTATTTTCTCCTCTGTATTTCCTGTTTCTGCTCAGTGGATGAACACACCACCCTCCTCTTCCTCAGCACGTTCACAGCTGCAGCAAGTCAATGATCAGGCTGTCAATCATGTTATCAATAAACCCTGGAGATGATCACAGTCACAGGCAAATCCAACAACATTAGTCTGAACTAAACCTCCATTGTGGAAATGACTGGAGACAGAATCTGTAAAAGAGAACAAGAACCGACTTCTTCCTGAAAGCCATTTTGAACTGTGTCCTTCACTCTTTCTCACTTCTTTTTCTCTTCAAGCCGCTCATATTTGGTCAATAGCTGTTGGTGCTGAGCGGGGGAGGGGCAGTGAAAGCTGAATGGAATAGAGCGCCAAGTGCAACAAAAGACTAGAAGAGACAACATCAACACAACAACCTACAGAGACACTGGAAGAAGAAGCTACATCCAGAAAAACTTCACTTTAACTGATGATGTGAAAAGAGAATCTAGAGTCTGCAAGAAAACAATTCCATCTAGAACCGGATCAGAACCAACCTGGACCTGAGAACTGAGAGAATCTTCTCCTGAACAGAGCAGGTCATTACTGACTGAAGAAACCAGATCAGCTTCTCAAAGATGAGACCCTTAGTGTTTCTGAACGTCAACCTTTACTGAGACCATCAATCACACACAGTGGGCGGGACTCAACGTGTTTAACCCCGCCCACACACCCTGCAGGCTGCAGCCAGGAGCTTCTGGGACTGCAGCCGTCTACATTCATAAAGACTCTCAGAAAAATGAGGCTGCAGCAGCTGATCTAGAAGATTCTGCTGATGCCCCCCCCCCCCCCATCACACAGAGGCAGTTTTCTCTGTGACTGGAGCTGGAATGTTTCCTGACAGAGAAGATGCTGTGAAACTGAGTTTATTGTGGCAGAAGAGATCGACACTTCTGTCAGACCAGTTATCCCCCCCCCACACACACACTGCTGCACCTTGGCCCTCCCCTCTCTGATTCATGGGGGGGTGGACAGAGTCATTAAAGAGCCTCATATTTGCACCAAACATATCATATATCATATTTATTACAGTGTTACTTTGTTTACTTTTCTACTAATGACTTTACTATTTTATCACTGCCTTTATGTTTTCAAATCTACGTTTTTGTTGCTGTTGTTCTCACATTTCTGTTATATTTTTGCTCTTCTAAATTTTACACTATAGTTACTGTTTTCTTCTTATTGTATTCTGCCATTATTCATATATATGTTTTATATGTGATGGTTGTTCAGTTCGGATTATTGTAAATACTTAATAAACATGGTTATTTGCTCAAAGTCTCTGTCCTGTTTTATTATACAATTAATTTACACATATTTGTATTTCCAAGATTATTCTTTATTCAAATTTCAAGAAAAAAGTATCAGTTTCAACATCCAGGATATTAATCCAGTAAATGTTTAGTATCAGATTACTACCCAGATTCCCAGAACCCAGTAAATGAAGCTCTGACCAAAGATCAGTTTTTATAATGTTCTGTACCAGAGACAATGACCAATGAACATCATCTGTTTATCTAAATGTAGATGTCTAATCTAAATGTGAACAATAAATGTTTTATTTCAACATTAAAGTCCAGTTTCTGACTCCCAGACTCTGGTTCCCATGGAAACTGATCCACACAGAGGAACACCCTCAGAAGGAGTCTAGTTAACCATTGGAGAGAACAGAAGACTGAGAGATTCTGACACTCTGGACCACTGATCTCTGACAGAAGTGTTGCTATGGTGCAGCGTGCTGACGCTAAACTCATTCTATTTATAACTTGAATTTAATCCTTTATCAAATATTGTTAATCTTATAACTTCAACTAGAACCTGGTAGACTCTGGTCCTTGAAAATATTGTCTGACATTAAACTGATGTGCAGCTACAGATCTGCCTCTGCAGGTTTACTCAATTCTTTCATTTCTGCACCAAAACTCTCCTTCTTTCTCTGATTTTCCTCTCTAGACTGCACTCACACTTATGTCTGTGTGTGTGAGTGTCTGTGTCGGATTTGAACTTTGACCTCGGTCAGCTTTCAGGCAGGTTTGATTTCTGTTTCAGTTCTTGTTTGTTTTCTGACTCTTTAAACTCAGAAATCTGTCAAATGTTTCAACAGCTGAACCTTCTGTTGCCATGGAAACGTCTTTGTTCTACAGGAAAATCTAAGCAGCTGTTTTCTTCCACTGCAGACTCTTCAAAGAATCAAAGATGTTCAATTTGTGGAAAATCCAAAACATCTTTGAATCCAAACCTTTCAGCTTCAGTGAAGAACTACAAATGTAGAAATGAACCAACCAGCAGCTTCAATGTTCTGACCTCAGAGTCTGCAGTCTGCAGTTTGGACTCTCCAGTCCAGAACACAGAACCTCCATGGATGAATCCTTCAGGCTGTTGTAGTACAGGTCCAGTTCTGTCAGGTGGGACGGGTTGGACTTCAGAGCTGAGGCCACAATTTCACAGTGAGTCTCTGAGAGTCCACATCCTGGAACTCTGTGAAGAGAAAGAAAGACAGAAACAGGTGATCTATGATGAATTCAGGCTGTGATGAAGTTCCAGTGGACATTTGTCTCTTCATCAGAGCTTCATCTTCATCATGAACCGGTCCTCCTCATCAGTCTCTCTCAGATCTTTCTTTCATCTGCAGGTGGGGGAGAGAAGGTGGAGCTCCATGGAGCTTCATGCTGCCCTCAGTCTGTCACTGATCTGAGGTCTGAACCCCAAAGTTACCAGTAGAACATCTGGATCACAGAGATTGACAGCTGTCACTCTGACCATGATGATGATGATGGTTGAATGTTGACAGTTTTTAAATGTTGGTTATGGTCCAGTTTTCTGAGAGTTTTCTGTTTTCATTTCCAAAATGATATTTTCATGTATTCAGCTCTGAAGCTGTAAACAACAACAGTTTATCTTCCTGTTCTGTTGCAGAACTTTGATCCAGTTTCCTCCTCAGGTCCACGTCTCCCATCATGAACAGAACCACAGCAGCACCAACCTTCAGGCAGAACTTTCCAGAAGGTCTTCTTGGTAGAAAGAGGCTAAAGTGACTGTTTCTATGGAGGAACCAGAACCTGTGGAGGTTTACAAGTTAGCTGTGATGCTAAGCTTCATTGTTCAGAGTCAGAGTCCTCCTCAAATATGACAAAAACGGAAGAGATGTGTGTTTGTGGGATTTGATCAGAGGAGTAGAAGAAGACGGCCTGAGAACCAACTCAGTTTTTCTACCACTGCTTTTTTCCACAATGAGTGTGTATGTGTGTGTGCTGTAAAGTGTGTGCTGAGTTCCTGCGTGCCGTACTCCCTCGTTTGCAAAAGGAGGAGGCAGACACTCAGCCAAGTGAGTGTGTGATCGCACATTCAGTTTGTGTTACTCAGTTAGGGAGAACAGTAATTAAAAAAAAAAAAGGTTTTCCTCCAAAAAAACAGAGACTGGTTCTATTATTAACCCGCTCCGGGGGCTCTGAGGGTTCAAACAGAGAAGAGACCATTGAAGGAATATCCACTGTCAGCCTGAAAGGGATCTCCCCCGCGGTCAGAAACATCACGGCAGGAAGGGTTCAACGCTAGCATGCATGTTCTACCGGTATGTTGTGTTATTGTGCCTTAACACCCGCTGCACGTATTGTATGAGCCAAATACCGAAAGATTACCCATAACTGAGACCGCGCCCTATAACCCTATGGTGGTAAAAATACTACGGTATGTGAAAAAACACAACTGTGTCTGATCTAGAAGAACCTAAGAAATCAAGTTTCCGGTTCAGTTTCTTCTTTTAGTCGTCAAACTGTTTCATTCACAGATCAATGATTTATCTAGAAAGATGATGAACAGAAGACAGAGCATTCTAGAAATGAGCTTCTAGAATGACTGACATTGTAGAAATGTGCTTCTAGAATGACTGACATTGTAGAAATGTGCTTCTAGAATGACTGACAATGTAGAAATGTGCTTCTAGAATGACTGACATTGTAGAAATGAGCTTCTAGAATGACTGACATTGTAGAAATGTGCTTCTAGAATGACTGACAATGTAGAAATGTGCTTCTAGAATGACTGACATTGTAGAAATGAGCTTCTAGAATGACTGACATTGTAGAAATGTGCTTCTAGAATGACTGACATTGTAGAAATGAAGACATCCTTTCATTCTGGACCGTCTGCTTTGGGTTCAAACCTTTCAAAAGGTTCTGGATTGGATTCATTTGGACAAATATGATCCTTCTTTGCTCTTTAGCTAAAAAATCAAATGAGTGTTAAAAACAAACTGATTTTCTTCTTTCATGTTTTTATTTCTGATAATTTTCAAGCCTTTCATTCTTTGTAAATCAATCTGAACACTGATTCATCATCACAATCACTTCTGGACTCACCTGAACTTTCTGCAGTTCCTCACAGCTGGGATCAGTCTCCGTCTACCCTCAGGTGTTGTGTTGTACTGGTCCAGGTTCAGCTCATCCAGAACCTCCTCTGACATCTGCAGAGTGTAGGCCAGAGCTGAGCAGTGGATCAACAAGAGTACTTTCTCTGATTTGTTCTTTGACTTCAGAAACTCTTGGATCGTCTGATGAACTGAGAGGTCCTTCATCTCCATCAGACAGTGATAGATGTTGATGCTTCTGTCAGGAGAAACTCCTTCACTGTTGATCTCCTTCAGGTTGTTGATGGCTCTCTGGATGGTTCCTGGATACTTCTCTGTCTGACCCAGCAGGCCTCCTAAGAGTCTCTGGTTGGACTCCACAGAGAGACCATGAAGGAAGCGAACCAGCAGGTCCAGGTGTCCAGTTTGACTCTGCAGGGATATCTCCATGACTTTAAACAAAAACTTATCCAGGGATAGGTTCTTCATTGTGTTCTCCTTAATAACCTTAAATGGGTTCTTCATGTTGTCCTTCAGGAAGTCTTCAATGCCCTTTAATGGGTTCTCCATGTTCTTCTTCAGGAAGTCTTCAATGGCCTTTACCTTCCTGTTGGAGTAACAGTGGAACATGTAGACTGCAGCCAGAAACTCCTGAACGCTCAGATGAACAAAGCTGTAGACCGCTTTCTGGAAGATCTCACACTCTCTTCTGAAGATCTCAGTACAAACTCCAGAGTACACTGAGGCCTCTGTGACATCCAGACCACACTGCTGCAGGTCTTCTTGGTAGAAAATGATGTTTCCTTTCTCCAGATGTTCAAATGCCAGCCTCCCCAGCTTCAGAAGAACTTCCCTGTCTGGACTTGTCTGATGTTCCTGCTGGTACTTGTTCTTCTTCCTCTTTGTCTGGACCATCAGGAAGTGGGAGTACATGTCAGTCAGGGTGGTGGGCAGCTCTCCTCTCTGTTCTGTGGTCAGCAGGTTCTCCAGAACCACAGCAGTGATCCAGCAGAAGACTGGAACTTCACACATGATGTAGAGGGACATGGAGCCCTTGATGTGGGAGATGATTCTGCTGGACAGCTCTCCATCTGGGAACCTCCTCCTGAAGTACTCCTCCTTCTGAGCATCATTGAAGCCTCGGACTTCTGTCAGTCTGTCCACACATGAAGGAGGGATCTGATTGGCTGCTGCAGGTCTGGAAGTGATCCAGACCAGAGCTGAGGGCAGCAGACGTCCCTGGATGAGGTTAGTGATCAGCACGTTGACTGAGAACTTGTGTGTGACATCAGACACCAGCGGACTGTTGTTGAAGTCCAGAGAAAGTCTGCTTTCATCCAGACCATCAAAGATGAAGAGAAGTTTGCAGACAGACAGCTGTTCTGCTGGGATCTTCTGGAGTGTTGGATGGAACAGCTGGATCAGAGTGAGAAGACTGTGCTGCTCATCTCTGATCAAGTTCATCTCCCTGAAGGACAGAGGAACCACAGCACTGATGTCTTGGTTCTCCAAGCCCTCGGCCCAGTCCAGAGTGAACTTCTGCACTGAGAAGCTTTTTCCAGCTCCAGCAACTCCGCTGGTCAGAACCACTCTGATGGATCTGTGTTGGTCAGGGAGGACTTTGAAGATGTCTGGGTTCTTGATTGCAGTGTCATGGAGCTGGTTGGTCTTGGTGGTGGTCTCCAGCTGCATCACCTCATGTTGGGTGTGACCCTCTGGTCTCAGTCCCTCTGTGATGTAGAGCTCAGTGTAGACCCTGTTGAGGAGCGTTTCTCTTCCTGCTTCTTCAGTTCCTTCAGCCACATGTTCACTTCTGCTCCTCAGACTGATCTGATGTTCTCCAAACATCTCCTGCAGACCAACATCTGCTGACAGAGCAGAGCAGAAAGCTCCTTCATGAGTGTTCCACATGTTTCCAGAAGAATCCATCAGCAGAGGATCAGGCTCTGACTCACCAGCTCTGGGTCTTTCTGCAGACTGGGGTCCGCTCCTCTTCTTCTCTCTGTGGACACTAAGGAGAAACGTTAGTGAACAACAATCACAGCAGTCAGTGGGAAGTTCCAGACTGACTCTGATCATGGAGCAGATCCTCTCTGATCTTCAGACTCAGATATTGGGATCCAGACTGTGCTGAATGTGAGCAAATGTGTTTCCAGGTGAAACCAGAGCAGATCTAGTCCATCTGAAGGTCTAAATGATGCGTTAGCTGTGTTTGGAGCTCATGTCTGGACTGAGCTCAGAGAAAAGTTCAGCTGGTTGCTTCATCCTCACAGACTGAGCTTTGTGTCCTCCAGAGTTGTCCAACTCTTTTCTTTCCTCTCAGACCTAAAGCATCACAGCAGATGGTTGACCTTCCTGGATGGATCAGCTGATGTTCTTGATGAGAACATTGTTGTTCCTGCTGAGAGCTGAACTCTGCTTTGTTCACTAGAAACTGCTTCTTACTGTGAGTCTGAAGGTCCTGGTTCAGTTCTGAAGTTTGGAGGTTCCCCTTTGGACCAGTCACTCTTCATGGAGCCACAGCTGGAGGCTGCAGACTGGACTCTCTGTGTGACCTGTTGACCTCTGCAAACACCAAACCATCAGAGTGTTGGAGGATCTGCTTCTTCATGAACAGCTGATGGACTTTGACATGAACACAGACTGAGCTGTTTAGTCTGGAATAACATGACATGTTTGGATCAACAGTTTCCAGCTTTCAGCATTTTCTGTCAGTCAATCCAGACGTTTTTCTAGAAAAGCTGATTCCAATTCTCCATGTAGAAATGGAGACATTCTGAGAGCAGAAAGTCCAACTAGAACAATGTGATGTTTGGAAAGCATGAAAATCTGAATCCTAGGAGTCTGCAGTGATTCTTCTCATTAGACTGGAGCTGCTGTCAGTCAGAGTCAGCAGTCAACATGTTTTCTTCTCCAACATCTCTGATGTCTCTCAGAGACTCTCAGAAGACTCAACTGAAAAGATCTCATCACACACATGATGCTCCAAGTGAGTCTGATCAGAGAGATCCAGAACTGAACCAGACCTCAAGTCCTTCATCTGAAAACTGTTGATCATCTGAACTAGAATCCAGCCTCCAAAAACTCTGACAAACACTCACTGTTCTACTGCTGGATGGACGACTTTGAAGTCTGGATTAGCATCCTTTGACTTGTCACTCCTGAAGGATCCACAGCTGGATCCAGATCCAGATCCAGGTCTCTGTTTGATCCTAAAGAAAAAAAAGCATTTATTTAGTACAAACTAAGTGTTTCTGTTCAGAAGGTTGTTCAGATTATCTTCCTTGTTGAACTATTGAACTCAGATGATGAACAGACTGATCTTTAGTCAGACAGTCTGATAAAACGCCCCCTACTGACAACTGTGTGACACTGCATAGAGTTCTATCTGTTCTCTCCATCACTTCGTATTTTAAGGGTGTTTATTGGCAAGAGTCTGGTAATACAATACATACCACGATGTACATGTCAAGATACAAAACATATCCTGATATACCCAAAGACAGTAACAGAGACAATAATGCAGTTTTTTTTAAGTGGGTCTTAGAAAAAAATCTCTGAATGTCATTATAACTTACAAATAAATAAAATACTTTTCATTTAATGACCAGGGGCCTCATTTCTAAAACGTTGCGTAGGATTTGCATCAGAAGTGGCATACGGATGAAACATAGGACGTGCGTACGCACAGAAATATTCGGATTTATAAAACCGTGCGCACGCACAACCTACGCATCTTTTCCTTAATAAATCACAATCAATTCTAAATGCTGCACAGCTTTTGCGGCTTCATGACACGCCCATAGTTGTCCATAAATAGTCCGTGAAACGCCCACAAATGAATATTCATTGATAGTGAAACCATGGCAACCACAGAGAGGAAATCAAAAAAACGTAACTTCACTCGATGTGAAGTAGAAGTTATTGTTGGCGAGGTGGAAAAGAGGAGAAAAATGTTGTTTGGAGGGCACAGTGTGGGCATTACTAATGCCAAAAAGACACGTGAGTGGCAAACAGTGACAGACGCCGTAAATGCTGGAGCCTCACAACCGAAGTAAAAAAGAAATGGTCGGACATCAAAGTCCAGGCAAAAAAACGTCTGGAGCTGTATCGCCAGAGTGTGTCTGCCACAGGGGAGGGGAAACGACGCGCCAGATGCACCGGGTGACCCCCCCCCAAAAGCTCCACCAGGACGGCTGGAGGAAGTGGGAACCGGCTCATAAGCCACTGGTCCTCGTTTGCCAGCAAGTCTTCTTGCTGTCTAAAGATGCGTTCACTCCCAATTCTCCCATTTGCCACATCTTCTAAGATCCAAGATCAGCCATTGTGGTCATTACGCATTGTGATGGGGCATTTTATTTCCATCCATTTAACTGCATCTGACAAGCTACAGATGTGGGTAATAATCCACGTGGAAATGGGAAATTGTTCATCAAATGTCATTTCTTGTTGCTTTCTGAATGGTTGAGACATACGCCATACATTGTTTTATCAAACATAAAACACACTAAAGGCATATGCATGAATACCATAATTCTGTAGCTTATGAAGAAATGTTTTACTATGAAAACAACTTTCCCCAGTGGACAATTAATACGTCTTTCTGTCTGATTCGCACGCATCTGCTGGCGCGTGCACACGCAGCGGCTCTATCGGCTTTATTGTTTTTAAAAGAATGTATTTTTCAGTCGTTTATTTATTATTTTATAGGCTGCTTGCACTGTGGGGTGAGAGGAAAGCTATTTCATCTGTGCTGTATGTCTTACGGATGCAGCATATTTGACAATAAAGCTGACTTTGACTTTGACTTTGACTATATCTGCTCCTCCAGACGGACACATTGACAGTTTTGTACATTATTTCGTTCTGTTAACTATATTATTTATGAGGATGAATTGCACAACATGCCAATATTGCAGAACATATTTCACTTTTCTTTCTGCTAATATGTGTTCATTTGAATTTCTGTTGTAATTTTCATTTGATTTTTTGTTTGTTTCACTGCTGATCGATCAAACGGGTGTTCGTGTAGCTGTTATTGTGAGACTTGCTTTGTGAAGTCTTCATGTTATTCATGAGGCAGTATTGTCATTGTCACTTTCACGTGTTTCTTCCATCTGCCGACGGTGTCGCCGTTTCTCATTTCACCCGTTTTTGTGCGTACGCCTGGGTCAGAGCTTGATGAAGGACCAAACATTTTCCCCTCAAGTTTGCTTTTTATAAACATCAACTATTGCGTAGAGAGTGGCGTACGCCTTCTTTGGTGCGTACGCAACGTTTATTAATGAGGCCTCAGAACATAAAGTACTGAAACTGTATCAACCAGTAGTGTTCCATGTGTGTGATTGAGAACATAAAGTCCTGTTTATTTCAACAGTGATGAATGTAGCTGAACTGGTGGTTTTAAAACGGTTCAGGTGCCTCAAAACTAATGAATAAACTCTCCAATTCTTTCCATAAAAACATGAAAGTGTGATGAAGCAGAGTGACAGGCTGGAGGAGATCCTACATCGTGATTTCTAGATTTTTTTTAGATCATGCATATCACAGGAGACATACACCTATGATGAAAATGTCAGACCCCCTCATGATTTCTGGGGAGAATTTACTAAACCAATCCCTGTGACCCCTGTGACCAACAGGAGTGGAAAGATGTTGTTAAGATAAGATAAGATAAGATAAGACTTTATTGATCCCCGGGGGGAAATTGGGTTGTCACAGCAGCCAAAAAAACAAGAAAACAAAATAGCAGTTGGAAAGCACGACAGACAGAGTAGCAATGAGTAAGGATAAAAAAAAATAATACAAGGTGGAAGCAAAATTACAGGTCATAAATAACGGTTTAAATAAGGCAATAAATAGCAGCAGCGGTTTTCAACAGTTCTAGACCGTGTTATTGTATAGTCTGACTGCTGTTGGGATGAAGGACCTCCGGTATCGCTCTTTTTTGCACTGTGGGTGCAGCAGTCTCTGGCTGAATGAGCTCCTCATAGTCCTCACCGTCGCATACAGGGGGTGGGAGGGGTTGTTCCGGATGCTGGACAGCTTGGTCAGCATCCTCCTCTCACCTACAGAGTCTACTGAGTCCAGGGGACAGCCCAGAACAGAGCTAGCTCTCCTGACCAGCTTGTCCAGTTTCTTTTTGTCCCTTTCACTAATGCCTCCACACCAGCAGACCACAGCATAGAAAGTTGCTGATGCAACAACAGTCTCATAGAAGGTCCTGAGTAGTGGCCTGCACATGCCAAAGGACCTCAGTCTCCTCAGGAGGTGGAGGCAACTCTGGCCCTTCTTGTGCAGGACCTTTGTGTTCTCTGACCAGTCCAGTTTGTTGTTGATGTACACACCCAGATATTTGTACACATCCACCCTCTCGATGTCAAGTCCCTGAATGACCACGGGGGGAGGCTGAGAAGCCTTTTTCCGGAAGTCAACCACCATCTCTTTCGTTTTGGTGGCATTGATGTGAAGGTGATTGAGTTCACACCAGTCCACAAAGTCCTTGATTACCTTCTTGTATTCCAGATACAAGAAGGTTGTTGCTGCCCTAAGCGTCTCAAGGCGTAAAAGGCAGCAAGAAGACGAAGAAGAAGAAGGGTTTTCTAATACTTGGTTGCTTCATTGCTTCATCACAGCCCCCTCACCCTCCTCATCCTGTCAGACTCTCCCATCACCACAGTGAACTCTGTCTGTTTCCTCGGTTCCACCATCACTCAGGACCTCCAGTGGGAGCCGTCCATCAGCTCCCTGCTCAGAAAGGCCCAGCAGAGGACGTACTTCCTGCTGCAGTTGAAGAAGACCCAGATGATGGTGCAGTTCTACACGGCCATCATAGTAGAACCAATCATTATCTCCTCCATCACTCAGCGGAGAATGTGATTGACTGCAGCCTTCCATCTGTCCAGGACCTCCTCGTTTCCAGAACCCGGGTCATGCAGGTGGGATAGCAGCCGACCCTTCTCACCCTGAACATGGATTGATGAACTACTCCTTGTTGGGCGGCTGTGGTGCAGTGGTAGGGCAGTAATATTACAGGTTTGATTCCCGCCTTGCACGCCCACAAGTGGGAGGCTGGTGCCAGAATTCAGCAGCTGAGCCGCCATCAGTGTGTGACTGTGTGTGTGAATGTGTGTGTGAATGTGTGTGTGTGTGACTGGGTGAATGTGTGTGTGACTGGGTGAATGTGTGTGTGAATGTGTGTGTGAATGTGTGTGTGTGACTGGGTGAATGGGACTGTGACTGTAAAGCGCTTTAGCCTTGAAGAAGGTAAACAGCTCTATATAAGTCCACGCCATTTTCCATTGACTCCCTTCAGGCAGGAGGCTAAGGTCCATCTGGACCAGAACCTCACAACATAAGAACAGTTTCTCTCCCTCTGCAGTCAGACTCATGAACACCTTTTAGCTCCTCCCCCTTAAACTTTTCACTTATATGTCCGGTCACCTGGATCATCCTCAGTTTGCACTATTCATTTCTATTTTTTGTTCTGACCGTTGTGTTATTTTGTACTTTCTGTTGTTTATTTTGGTTATTCTTAGGTGTTTTATTCACATTAACACAGCAGCAAATTCCTAGTCTGTCAAAGTGCCCTGCTCACTGAAAATGGCTATAAATACTCCTTGAATATTTCACTGTTCATCACCACAACAACAGTCTATTTTTTACTAGTCACTCTGATCCATCAAGTCACTGGATCAGACTCGTTTCCTGGGAAGTTCTCAGCTTTTACTCTTTTTGCCTTCAGCATTTTGACTGATCTGCTCTGCTTCATGTTTTTATATGAGTCCAACACGGAGCACCAGAATCATGTGGTACCGGCACCAACATGGCTCACATGTTTGGTACTCGTCCTTAATTAAAACACATTTGTACACGTCTCATTTCATTATGCAACAACAACCGTGAGGTTCATGAGTTCACAGGATTATTCTCTTGAGATCTTGTTGTTTTGCTGTAGAGCTGCTCAAAGACGCTCAGTGCTGCCAACTAGTGGACGAGGGTTTTAGTGGAAAACAAAAGAAAGACGCTGAGTTACATTTCTGCTTAGAAATATTTAAATATGGTCTTGGCAGCTTATTACATTAATGACAAATGAAACATTGTGATAATTTACTGAATTGATGTTTTACACCCCTAATGTATCTGACAAACACTCACTGTTCCACTGCTGAAGGGATGTCTTTGAAGTCAGGAGGTCTCTCCCTTGACACATCACTCCTGAAGGAAGCACAGCTGGATCCAGATCCAAATCCAAATCCAGGTCCAGATCCAGATCCAGGTCCAGGTTGGTTCCTGTGAAGAATGCAGGTTGCTGGTGTGAGTCCTGAGCTCTGACATGGAGAAGATCATGGACAGTTGGAGATGTTCATCTCACCTCTGAGCTTTGCTCTGGTTGTCATGCTTACCATCTCTCCTTCTTTTAGGGGGAGGGGCTCCCTCCTGTGGCTCCTCCCACCGATCCATGCTGCTGGATTGACTGGATCCACATCAGCTCACACACACCTTCACCTGCAGAGGAAACCCTCCTCATCATCAGCTGCTGCACTTCTGCTCTCCCTCCAGCAGGTGGAGACATGGAGCTGCAGCAGCAACATTTCCATTCAGTCACTTTGACACAGAAACAACAAACTTCCTGTTTCTACACTTCAGGAAACATGAAGAAAAACAGACAGAAATCAGAGAAAGAGGAGAAAAGAAAGAAAGACATGAATTCTTCCTCTCAGAGCTCCAACAGAGACTTTCTCATGACCTTTGACCTCCACACAGGAGGAGAACAGGAAGGTTTGGAGTCAGAAATGACAAAAGCAAACAAGCATCAGCTGATTGTTGTTGAGGTGATGAAGAAGAGTCCTCCATGTTGTTGATCCAACAATGATGAAGCTTTGGAAACAGCAGAGAGTTTGCAGAGAAAGAAGAAGATCTTCTCCAAACATTCAGAAACAAACAGTCAAGTTAGTGAAGACAAAGTTCCAGAAACAAACTCACTTCAGTTTCTGCAAAGAGATGAAGAGGAAGAAGAGTCTCCCTCACCGTGTCAACGCAGCTGCAGCACTGATCACTGAGAGTCCACCTGGATGGAGGCGGGGCAGCACAGGTGGGCACAGGTGGGCAGCTGAAGTGGAATGTTTCAGTCAGATTCAGACTGAGCCTTCATGGAATCAAACCCTCAACCTGCCTGTTGTCTACATAGTGAACAGCCACTGCTCCACAGTCAGAGGATCAGGATCTGATCAGGTTTTGTCTGACATGAAAAAGGGGGCGTGGCTTCTTGTTGGAGGTGGAATGACTGTCAGGAGCTGCAGGATGTTTGTTTCCTGAACTAAAGACAGAGAACAGGTTCAACCAGAAACCTGACACCACCTGACAGCAGCTGAGAGGAGGGGCGGAGCTTCAAGCTGATTGACAGGTTGTTGATGTCAGTGACTGAGAAAGGTGAGGTCATGTGACCTTCTGCTTCCAGACATGCATGACCCCCCCTCATCTGTCATCTACTGACACTGAAGCAGAAACTCTGATGGAGCTGAAGGGAGGGGCCTGACTATTTCCTGGAAACAGCTCCTATGATCATCAGTCAGACTCAGAGGAACAGAGAGTTTGTTCACATGCAGCTCAGGAAAATGGCTGACAGTGAAGCTGAGAAGCTTTTCTTTCCATGTCTGTTAGAATCACAACCTTTCAAATCCACAAGATCCTGAAAGTGAAGCAGAAGCTGAGAAAGGAGCAGATTGAAGTCAGAGTGGGAACAAGTCAGAACAAGCAGTTGGAGGAAGATTGGATCCCAAAGCTGAAAGAATGTGGATCTTCCAGATGATCTGTGCTAAAGAGGCAGAACGTCTCCTTCTAAGAAGAATCCAGAGTTCCTGATCACAAACATCAACTGAAGCCCAAATCAGAGCTGATCAGACTGCATGGAGCCCAAGCTCCAGAAAAAAAAGAAGAAGAAGAAGAAGAAGAAGAAGAAGAAGAAGAAGAAGAAGAAGAAGAAGAAGTCCACATGAAGCCAGACAGAGAGACAGACAGGATGAGAATATTCTCTGAAGCATTTAGTCTGCAGATAAACCTGAACATGAGCACCTTCAAGCCCAGAACAAACAGCTCTTCAGCACTCATTCTTCTTGCCTTATCTAAAGCACTCTTAGTGCATCATCATACACCACCTGCAGCTTTCTCATACCTATAGTTTGCCCAAAGATGAGCTGTATACAGTGGAGTACAAAATGCTTTAAAAAAGTGTTTTTCAACTTTTTTGGGGCCAAGGTACACATACCAAACCTCTGACAGAGTGTTGGCTTGGCCACATTCTACAAGACACTGTCTGTAGATATCCCAGTCATCTGACAAGTCTTCTGAAATGACACGCCCAACAAACTTGATCTGATTACACACCAGCACAGCATTTGATAGGTGCAAATGACATTTTTGGTTTTTGTCTGGGAAATCATAACCACACCCTAAGTTGAACAGATGTTAAGCAGTGGTACTAGGACTCAACACAACTGTGTCGTCAAATGGTTGATGATGAGATCTCCAGCCACACACCCAGAGTGACAGGCTTCAAGTTTGAGAGACAATTCATCCAAATAGAAATGGGAAAGAATAGGAGAGAGAATGCCCCCCTGTCTCACCCCATTGGTGGATTAAAAGGTTCTGACACCTGGTTTTTCCATTTAACCTGCATTGTTTGTTGAGCATTCCTATACGCCAGAATCCACACAACACATGTAGGTACACCTCTCTTTAAAGTTTCATAAATCATTTGCTGATTTGCTCTGTCAAACGCTTTAGAGGCATCTAGAAAAACACAGAGGAATTAAAGCTCCTATATGTGTAAATCGTTTCTTTAGGAGCATATAGACACGTCAGGACCAAGATTGTCTTTAACCCCAAACTGAGTGGGAGTCATTTTCACAAACTCTGTAATCCTGTCTAGCAGGATTCTCACAGTTTTCACAGAATACCAGCCAGAGCTACCGCTCTGTAGTTTTCAGAGCAACAGCTTTGTTTTTTCATCACTGGCTCTAACATTACAGCTATCATAGAGTCTGGCAAAAATCCATTAGAAGGAAAGCTGTGAAACACATGGAAAGTAGTGGGATTACCATTGCACTGGCAACCTGCACATGCTCAGAAGAGAGCCCATCAAGTCCAGCATATTACTTGAGAGGAAAAATGGGAGCTGCTGATCAAAAGTACTCGAGTACTGAGGAACACTTTCCACCTCTGATTGATATTTTAGATTCTGTGTAGGAGCTAAAGGCCTAGAAACTGTTTAGCTAAGTTCTAGCCCCTTTGATGCACTGAGATGTGCGACGCCGAGTGGACTGACGCGCCAAGCGGGCTGTCGTTTCCCTGTACGACAAAGAAAAATGAGTCTTTCACTCCCATCAACTTTGCATTACTTTGTCTCTTTTATTATTTACACTACTGAACGGATTGGACTACTCTTTTGCTTCACTTCCTGCACAAGCGGTCAAAAACCATTTCTCCATCTGGCTCATGCACACCTGTCTGAAGTCAGGTCATCAACCAATTTATGATGGACAGCAAAATATGAAAACAGCGACACCCACAGGACATGTTTCTCCATAGGGCTCCTACAGTCTGGTTGAGTTCTTCATCATTGAAACCTACCTCTTAGTTTCTAGGGCAGAAAAATGCTCCGTCTGACCTTTGACCTCCAAAACATCAACTCAGAGAAAGAGGTGAAACTGCCTGAAAACGTCACCAACTCTGACTTTGCTGCTGTTAAATGCTGAACACATAAACACATCATCAGAACAGATGATGAAGAAAAGAACCAATCAGAGAGGAGCTCCCAGCTGTGTTCCATCAGAATCCTGTCAGAAGTTCAGAAATGAAGGAGATGTCAGTACTGAGAGGATGGAAACATGCAGTTGTTCAGCACTGAGGACCTGAGAGCCTCCCAACCTTCTTCAGCAGATAGAGATCAGAGCATGAGGAGCTTCCACAGCCTCTCTGGAATGTCATTAGAATGTGAGCTGAGAGGAAGGTGGAGCAGAGTCACCAACTGTTGGAAGAACCAGCAGAAGTCAGAGTTTGGCCTTCAGGACAGATCTGACAGCTGCATTCTGCTCTGTTTCTGTCAGAAAGGTGACCTGCAGTGACCTTTAGCTGCTGCTTTCTGGAAGAAGACAAACTTCAGTCTGAGCTCTTCCTCTGCTGCTCCTCTTCCTCACAGACCTTCATCATGAGTGGAGAAGACAACAGAAACACAAAGACTCACCGTGAAGAAGAAGAAAGTCCTGCTCTGTCTGCTCTGACACGAGGAAGACTCTCTACTTCCTCATTTCCTGATTCTGGAACACCTGAGCAGAGCTCCGCCCCCTTATAGGTGTGTTTGTGTGTTAGGCTCCTCCCAGAAACCTGAAAGAGTCTCTGATTTACTTAACAGACTAAAGTGAGGCCAAACATGAAGCAGAATGAGACTTTCTCTACGCCTAATGTCTCCCAGGAAAACATGGACTTCATCCTTTATTAGAAGCCAAATTTAAGTAAACTTTCTGAATTTGGATCATTCTAAAAGACATTGTGGGTTCACCTGAGCAGGTCTAAGAAAAGAACAAGAAAAAAATGTTCATGTACTGAAATGTTCTAGTTCCCTGATTGAAAGTGGACAAAAAAAGTTCAGAATCACAAAAAGACTCGAGTTTTTGTTGTTAACTCTGTGAACTCATGTTCCCTCCTCTCCCGTGTTTAACAGTTGGTATCAGTTCTTGTGTTTTTATATGTTGTTTAGTTTTTCTAAATATGATGTTGAGCCTGAAAGTTCTGCTTTTTCCTTGAAACTTGTTTGTCAGTTTTTATGTAAATGCAACCAAACTGCTCATTTGTTTTCAGAACAGCAGCAGCCTCATAAGGGGAACAACGAGCCTTTATGGTTGGACTCTTTATACCACGAGGAAGCTGAAATGAAGAAGAATGAGCCGCCAAACAGTTCTGGATAGTCTACATCTCAGCTGTGTTTCTGCATTTCCTCCATACATTCATGAAGAGGTGATGGAAAAAGAGTTTAAGAAAAATCCAGTTCCTGCTGCTGTTTGTTTGACTTCTTCAGCATTGAAACCTTCCTCTTCTTAGTTTCTGGAGCAAAATATGGCTCGGTCTGACCTTTGACCTCCACAAACCTCAACTCGGAGAAAGAGGTGAAACTGCCCGAAAAACATCACCAACTCTGACTTTGTTGCTGTTAAATGTTGAATACATAAAGGCAAAAGCAGAAGGTCAGACGCAGCCTTGGATCAAGCTCCTCCCACTCACAAAAAAATCACCAATAAGGCAGGTTTGTAGTCTGAAAAAAGACTTTACTGAATAAAAGCTAGAATTTCAGATCCAAATCACCAATCCTCTGCATTCCTGGATGTTCTCCAGGCTCCAACTGGAGGATTCACTTTGACATCAAAGGTTCTACATGGAACGTCAGGTTCCCACTCTAGACCTCCTCTAGAGAACGTCCTGTTCTGAAGAACAGCTTTCCATGGGTTTCTGCAGCAGGAATCCTCTGGTTTCCATCATCCTTTTCATCAACATAATATCATAACAGAGATTTCTACCACATGCTGGTTTCTGCTTTGACTGGATCAAATGTTTCCTCTGAAGGTTTTGAGTTCAAACCAACATGTTTCTACTGAACCATGAGAGTCATTCATCTGAAATTAACCTCCAGATCAGCAAGAGATTCAGGAGGAAGATTTACTGTTTCAATCTAAACTGAACCGACTGTTTCAGTCAGTAAAGTCAGTAAACTGACAGATTCTCATGAAATGGTCAGAAAAGACGCTCAGAACTCCTCATCTTCTTCGGGATCCAGGGATGAAGAATAAAATGCTTTTTCCAGAAACATCCCACCTGCTTCATCCCACTTCTGTCAAATAGGAGCTTGTGCAGCTGCTGGAGTCAGCTGGTTTTCATGTCAACGTGGAGTGAGACTAGAACATTGATGTGTGACTGAAACAACTGTTTCTGCTGTCAGAAGCTGCAGAAGGTAAAGATGCGGCTGCTGGTGTCAAAGAATATCTTAATTAAACTAAATACCAATGCAGAGATTCAGGAGCTGCTCTGTACTCATCACAAAACCCTTAAACGTTTTTTTACTTACATTTAATCTCAGTGAAGCCCTTTAAAATCACCCTCCAACAATATTTCTATCCGTTTTTTAAATCGTGGTCTTTTAATTACAATCATGCAGTTTTTAGCCAAAATGAAAAACTTCATTTTCTAGGACATAGTTTCTACAGAGCAGCAATTCTTTACTCCTTGGTTGTGGGCGAGACTGTTTCTACAGGAGTAACCCTCTGCTAGGATCTCATGACATGTTTGTTTACACTCTCTGCTAGCTTACAGCCCTTCCCAATCCCAACCGAACATTAAAAATGCTGACTAATATCAGAGCTGATAAATAAACTTTGGATCTTTAAATATCGCTTCAGGATGTGCAGTTCAGTTTCATTCCTGCTGTACAGTTGTCCAGAGTGCTACACAAAGGATATCTTCAATTTATGCCCAAATTCAACAGTTTTTTACAGAAATTCCAGGAAACAAAAACAAAAAGCCTACATGCTGACTGGAAACAACAGAAAGTTGCCATAAAACTCACAGAGTAGGCAGTCCTTCAGAACTACAGGACCTCATGCAACATGAAGCAGAGGTGTGGACTCAAGTCACATGACTTGGACTCGAGTCAGACTTGAGTCCTGATTTGGATGACTTTAGACTTGACAAAATATCAAAAGACTTGTGACTCGACTTGGACTTCACTGGTAGTAAGTTGTTGATTGAACCTTCAGACTGAAAAAGGACATTCCCCAAAACACAAAGATTAAAAAGTATGCTGACTGTCTCCCTGTCTTTTTATGTGTGCATCATCTTGTGTGATCAACAGAACATTCAATCAAACTAGATCTACATTGGTTTAATCTGACCCCATCCAAAGAATGAATATTGCAGGACAAAGTAAGATAATTTGTCAATCAAGACACCAGTTTCTCTTTGCTATTGCTTTTTTATTGAGGGGGAGGGAGAGTTCTGACCTCTGACATCTGTATAGGCATTTTCCAGGCATGTAGGACATTATTTCAACTTCTACTCCATCACTATGTACAACTATGATTTTCCCAACCAGTTTTCCTGTGACTGCTATAAACTGCACAACTTCCAAAACTTTTGAGGAGTTCCTGAAGGATCATAAACTTACTTGTAGCATTGAATTTAGTTTACTTTGTACTTTACAAACAAGTGCTCTTTCCACATTGAGTTGTAAACCTTCCATTTTAGGAAAAAAACTCAGAGTTTTCCAAGTTGATTTCATGGTGGACCAAATGTCTGTTCTTTTGACAACACACTATATAATCCAGATGCTTAACTTTACTAAAGTAAAGAAACCTTATTTGTTGCAGCTCAATACAGTTAAATGGGTCCATTTTATAAATCGAATACCGGACCGGACAGTAGAGTACCGCTGAGTGAAAACAAGGCTTTATTTAGAGTTTTTATTTACATTTGCACCAAAATGCACCAATTTACGTGCGTTTGTGCTGTAACTATATTTGTTTAAAGCACAAAAGTTCTGCATTTGGGGTTTATCAGACCTACAGCAATAGGATTGGATATATCAGAACAAAATACCATCAATATCTAAGAACTTAACAACCATTAACATGAAAAAAAGTTATTTTGGTTTATTTATCTTTTGTTCTATTATGAGACAGAGTCTGAGTAACTTAATGCAAGTTTATTCTGTCATGGTCATGGTGCTTTTATTGGATGTTAAATTAAATTTTTAAACTTTTTCCTTAGTTTTCTTACTTAGAGTAAAATAACTTTCTTCATTTTAATTGGTTAGTTCAAAAGGGGCCCAAGAGGTCCAAGTCCAAGAGGTTTGTTTTTCCAGGAAATGATTTTAATTGCATAGCTTAAAGGGAGGCTACAGCAAATGATTAATACTTTACCCAGATTTAGCACCAGTTCATAGCTTACAAATGCTATAATATGAAGCACCTCACTTTTATCATTTCAGAGGACTAGCAAACTAAAGTCTTTGGACTTAGGACCTTCTTGAATTAAACAGGGGCGCTGCCATATTGGATTAATAGTGCTGCCATCTATGGGATAAAGCTAACCCCATGCAAGAGAGACCCAAGTCCAGGAATTCTGCACTTAATGCATTTTAAATGTCAAGCATAGTCAATACATTACAACGGACTTGGGACTTTTTTTTGCAGATAATCAGATGCTTTTCCTTTGAAGACCATAGAACATATAATATCTCTATTTTGAAACTTGTGGACTTGGCAACTTTTAAACTAACTGATTCAATTGGACAGCATCATTTTTGGTTTTCACCTGAGTAAATGAAGAGATGATATTCATTTTAAAACTTGTTCACATTTCATTTTGACATTTGTCAGAACAGACAAAAAGTCTGGGTTTAATCTGACCTTGATTGTCTTTTATTTAACAAACTGAACTTATAACTTCGTAAATGTCAGCCGCTGCTGTGCAGGCATGAACATGTCCTGCAGCTCATGAAGTCTTTGCACGATTGTCCTTTCACCCCACCAGTCATCAGCAACACTTTCAAAATCACAGGTTTAATTTTTACATTTTCATGAATTTGAGGTCAGATTCAGGCTGTGAGCCTTCCTAGAATCAAACCCTCAACCTTCCATGTTGACTACGTAGTGAATAGCCACAGAGGATCAGGATCTGATCAGGTTTTGTCCTGAAATGTAAAAGGGGGCGGGGCTTCTAGTTGGAGGTGGAATGACTGTCAGGAGCTGCAGGATGTTTGTTTCCTGAACTAAAGACAGAGAACAGGTTCAAGAAGAAACCTGACACCACCTGACAGCAGCTGAGAGGAGGGGCGGAGCTTCAAGCTGATTGACAGGTTGTTGATCTCAGTGACTGAGAAAGGTGAGGTCATGTGACCTTCTGCTTCCAGACGTGCATGACCCCCCCTCATCTGTCATCTACTGACACTGAAGCAGAATCTCCTGATGGAGCTGAAGGGAGGGGCCTGACTATTTCCTGGAAACACTTCCTTCTGATCCTCAGTCAGACTCAGAGGAACACATTGATTTAATCTAATACATTTTTTCAAATGTTACTACATTTGATTTATAAAAAAGGTGCTCAATAGGCCAGTCGCTGTTGTCCTGCTACAACAAAGAGGATCTTCCTGCTGATGGTCTGATGGCAGCCGTTTCACTGCATGACTGCATTTAAAGCACGAAGATATCATTTCTCATTAAAATGCAGGAAAAACTGACTTTTTTCTTTAGAAATGCATTTGTAGTTCACTGTCTGTGTTAATTCAAAATGATTGAGATACTCTGTCACATTTGAACTTTTATCAGAAGAGTTATTGAAGCAGGAAGTCTGAATCTGTGAAGACCTTTCTAACTTTACCAAGTTCTCTGTGCTGCACTCTGATTGGTTGACGTCCTTTAACTCTCCCTCCCCCTCTAGTTCCATTTTCGGTTAGATCAGTTTTGACGCAAGATTCTTGCAAGGGTTTGGAAAAATGGTTTTGGAAAACAGTTCAGAATCAGAAAAACTTTATTGATCCCACAAGTGGGAAATTTGTTCTGGTACCTGAAGGAATTAATATTTGGTGTTTCCTTTTTTTCTGAGCAAATACTCTGAGACCAGCTCCCATAGCATCAGTCCTAGTATAAATGACCACTTTGTTAATGATGCCTTACAAGCCCTCAGGAGTACACTCCATGTTGTTGCCCCCCTGAAACCTAAGTTCGTTAGACAAAACCGAGTAGCACTGTGGTTTAACGCTGAAACACGTTCTCTTAAACAAGAAACCCGTAAGTTGGAAAGAGAATGACGCTGCTCCGGTTCAGAGCAGTCTCTGAACATCTGGAAACATAGCCTATTAAATGATAAAAAAGCTCTGCGTAGAGCCAGAAGCCAGTACTATTCAACCTTAATATCAGAGAATGGAAACAATCCCAGATTTCTTTTTAGCACTATTGCTAAATTAACTCACAGTCAGAGCTCAGTAGAACCACATGTTCCTGTTTCTCTCAGCTCTGATGATTTTCTTACATTTTTCGATAGTAAAATCTCTAATATTAGACATAAGTTAAATCAAGTTATTCCTTCTATCAGCCAAGAGCAGGCTAGAGCGGTAGAAGTGGAGGCATCCTTAGAAACCTCTGTAACAGTAGACTGCTTCACTATTGTGGATCAAGTAGAAATAGCATCAATTATTACGTCCTCCAAATCCTCAACTTGTCTGTTAGACCCAATTCCCACTAGACTTTTTAAAGAAACTTTTCCCCTAATTAATGATTCCATATTAACGATGATAAATACCTCTCTAGAAACGGGTTACGTGCCACAGTCTTTTAAATATGCAGTTGTTAAACCTCTTCTGAAAAAGCCCAGTTTGGATCCTAACATCTTGGCCAACTATAGACCAATATCAAACCTGCCCTTTATTTCTAAAATCCTAGAAAGAGTTGTAGTTAAGCAGCTTTACTGCCACCTACAGGACAACAGCCACTTTGAAGACTTTCAGTCGGGGTTTAGACCCCACCATAGTACGGAAACTGCACTAGTTAGAGTCTCTAATGACTTGTTATTGGCTTCAGAAAAGGGACTACTTTCTATTCTTGTCCTGTTAGACCTCAGCGCAGCTTTTGACACCATCAACCACAGTATTTTACTCCATAGATTAGAGCATGACATAGGGATCAGAGGATCTGCTCTCCAGTGGTTTAAATCCTATCTGTCAGATAGGTATCAGTTTGTTAATGTAAATGGACATTCCTCTCAGTGCACTCGAGTTTTGCAGGCTTTGGATTTGGGAACCCAGATGATCTGTTTTACCTTGTTTTAGAACTTTCTGTTAGGGAAAATATGTAATTTTATCCGTTCAAATTTTCTGGTCTTCATCTCCCGACTTTTTTGAGCACGTGTGGAAAAACTGCAAAGCGACAGATTTTTTTTCACATACCTCAAATAAAAATGTGTTTCTGAATCATAATTTTACTTTTACTTATTTTTTTAAATAGGGATGAACTTGATCCCAAACTAGGAAAGGTGTCACTTTCTTACAGCAATATGTTGCTTTGTTGTTCAATCTATCTGTAATCCCTAAGGAAATATTGAGAAACCTTTTTAAGTTATGCATGATTGTACTTCTTGACAAAAATATTTGATTAATCCTAGTGACAATTCACGGGCAATTATTCCCAGGTTTGACATGACCGATCCTGAAACTGTGGTAAAAAATCGACTTTGTTCAATCCATGAAAGTCATGAAGAGAGCTGGAAACCCCACTAGCATTGAGCTAGCTAGCATGCTAACACAGGAGAACATTGGTGGTAGTTTTTCATGCAACGTCTTACTTTCTAACATCTTTTTTCACTAGCAGGCAGGGCTCCCAGACTGCGACCAAAATTTGAGAGTGTGCGACTGAATTTTACATCCAGTCGCTCATGTGCTACCAGTAAATTTGCCTCCCCCACCCTCCGTATTTTTTCATTCTGACACACTCGTGTCTCATTGAGTGATGCCTGTCTGTGAGGCGGCCAATGCGTGTACCAGTGCCAGAGTCTACAGCAGGGGACTCAAACTCGCGACCCGTGGGCTATTTGCGGCCCCCAAGATAATATTTTGTGGCCCCCGCCTTAATATGAAAGTTTAATGTTAATGTGGCCAGTTTGTATGAATGACACTTTTTATTGTCGTGAGCAGAGCTGACGAACCAACCAATCAGAGTGGGGTATATGACTCTTGGGGGCGTGACAATGACCGGGCCTGAAAGCAGGAGAACATTTAAGGCAGGAAATCTGACAGCCCCCTCCCTCCCCGGACCATATTAAGGAGTTCCTTACTTTCCTTTTTATAATGTATTTATTCGCTCGTAATTTTCTAAATACATGCAGTCAGTGCTGAACTTTTCTCTGGGCCGTACAGACCCGGAGGAAGGTTAAGGTTATGGTTACGTGTGTGCGTGACAGCTAGCAGGGCTTTAACATTAAACACGTGCGAGCAACAACAAGATTTAGTCTTATCTTGAAACACGTGGGGAAAATGCAGCGATAGACGTGTTTAATGAACCAGCGCCTCGCCTGGATCGTTGGGGAGACCAGGCGGGGAGGTGAAGGCGAATCTGCAGCGAGACTGAAGGAGAACAGGAAGTTGGAGTTGTCCTTAACATTCAATCTAGTTTTAGCATGCCTCTCCTCCTTAGCATGATCAGTGATCTGTGATATTATATCTTTTATAATTATTTCAATGTTTTGTAATGTATGTAGCCTTTTTTTTTAATCAATAGGTATTTTAAATTATTTTAATTGATCACTCAAGTACAAAAACCATCAGGACACATTTCCCATAATGCATTGTTTTGAAGTCATCACGGAAGCTTTCAGATAGTGTAGCTCTACATTTCCAGCTGCGTTGGCGTAGGTTGGCGCCTTGCTCCCACCCCTTTGTCGTGATATTTCTGTGATGATTGACAGGTGATGTTGGAGCACAAACAAAAATATATGTCTCACACCAGGTGATCTGTGCAACGTTTTGTCCATCTGGGTCAGGGGTCGGCAACCCATGGCTCCAGAGCCACATGTGGCTCTTTCATCCTTCTGTTGTGGCTCCCTGTGACTTTGGAAAATAATGAGTATTTTATAAAAATTCAAATTTATTTTAGTTTGTTCATTTTTCATGGCATCTCAAAGGCGCTGCTGGCTCCTTGCCTCGTGCCTCGTAAAAACAGTTTCCTTGGTGGCTCGTGCTTGTCGGGCCAGGGCTGCGGAGCTGATTGCAGGAGGACACGCGGGGCGGCTTCAATAAACAGTCCGGGTCTGGAGGGATTTTCTGCCGGGGGCTTGGCGTGTTGCGGAGCGGGTAGCGGCTTTCTGGTGACGGAGAGTTTGCGCCGGTGTTTTGGACTCGCGTGTGCGGTGATGTGTGTTTCAGAGCAGGGGAGCTCGTCACGTTTGTCGCGATCGACCGGTCATCTTCGGGCACGTGGGGGTGATTGAAGGTGAAGAAAGTGCTTCTTGAAAATCCACCAGCCAATCAAAATCCTCACTGAAAAGTACGGGACTTGATTGACATGCAGAATGGCCAATCGGACATCCTCTGACACATACGTTACTGCAGACGCGAGTTTAAATTCACTCAGCGCAGGCTCTGTCTTCAGAGCGGCTTTTTCTCCCCGCAGCACATCACGTCCCCGGTAGAAGTCCAGCAACCGGAGTTTATTGAAGCCGCCCCGCGTGTCTCCTCCTGCTATAAGCTCCGCAGTTCTCGCCCGATAAAGACGAGCTCATCAAGGAAGCTGCAAGGCCTTTATACTGTTGCGGGTGTGTGCTGAGCGGCGCGCGTGCCACGAGAGAGAAGGGGGGGGCGCGTGCAGGTGGAGATGGGGGTGTGAGCACGGAGCGGAGGTGTGTGCGTAAAATATATTGTGTGTTCTGAGGACGGAGCACTAAATAAAGAGTAGTCGTCGTTCCCAGAATAACTGTTCTGGAGTCATTTTTAATCCGCTCTGGAGGTTGAGGGTTCGAACAGGGAAGTGAACCCCGAAGGAGAATTGCCTTCGGCCCTGGAGGAAATCTCCCCTGCGCTTCTGACCACGGTCGGAAAGACGAGAGAAAAAGAGAAGTCATCGCAGCGAAAGGTTCAACAATACGGAGCCAGCAGCGCCAAAAGCCTCATAAAATGCCATGATGTTCCCCGCATTGGACCGTTTACAGCAGAGCATGAATACGATGGTTTCTGCTTTCTGTCTTTGTAATAAAACGCCTCATCTGTTAATACAAAAGTATCTTTATGTAAACTCACTGTGTAGTTTTTAATCATCAGTACATAAACAATAATGTTACTAATAAACATGTAACTAATAAACATGACGATGAAAAGAAAGAAGTACTTTTACAGTCCTCATCTGACTGTGCTTGCGTCCTCTGGTTACATAAAGTACACGTTTGATAGTTTAATATAATAAAAGATTTGAAAAACATGAAACACTTGCCGGCACATTCTAAACTGGTCTGTTGACGTAAGACTCTGTGTTATTCGGCAGCCAACGAGCTTCTGGATGTGGGGATGTCCCGCCTCCCCTCCCCTTGACTGACATGTCACTGTTTTTGCGTGTCGACAGATTTTAGAATCAAAACCGCAAAAAATAAAAGCGCAACTCAAAAACAGGATTTCAGAATGGTGAAAAAACAAATCAGAAACAGAAATATGATTGTGCTTTGGGTTATAGATTTTGGTTGCAAATTATAGGTTTTGATTCTCAAATTTGAGGTTTTGATGCACAATTCTTTAGGCACTATATTGACACCAAATAGAACAGGAAGGTTTGGAGTCAGAACTGAAACCTTTGACCCCCAGAACTTTATTATGGTTTGTGTTTCTGACAGAAACTCTTTCTTCTGTCTGGTTCTGGAAAGTTCTGACAGGAAGCAGCAGTCAGCTGATCTGAACCACTTTGATGAGTCAGCATTTTCACTTCTGTAAACATCAACAGTTTATTCTGTGAAAATCTACAATAAAAACACAATTTGTTTCCATTTTCTTCATAAATCAGTGAAACAGAAACTGATCAATAAGTGAGAATTGATCCTCAGTTGTTGATCAGTAATGAGATCAAATCTTTAAACAGCAGAGTGATGAGAGTTTGTAGAGAAAGAAGAAGATCTTCTCTAAACATTCAGAGACAAACAGTCAAGTTAGTGAAGACAAAGTGCAACAAACAAACAAAGTAGATTTTCCTAAAAGGTTTGATTCGTCTTTTCTCACCGTGTGAAGCAGCTGCAGCTCAGATCAGAGATTCTGCTTCTTCCTCTTCTGCTTTGCTTTAAGAACTCATCACTTCCTCATGTTGTGTTGATTCTGCATTGATTGGACCAATCAGCTTCAGCCTTTCTCCTGAATACTTCTACAGGATTTGATCAAATCAAATCAATCTTTATTTATAAAGCGCTTTTCATATAAAAATATAACACAAAGTGATCATATGACCTCTGACCTGGCGGCTTCTCTTCCTCACACTGAGCTGCTGTTTGTGAGGAAGATTCAGAGAAGATGACGCTTCATGTTGATCTTTCCTCTTTAGTCTCCACATCTCAGCTCCTGGTCTCTGTTCTGGATCCAAACGTTTCTCTGAACTGAAACAAAGTAAATTCACAAAAATTCGGATCTAATCATTTCATCTGAATTGAAGGTGTATGCGAAGGCAGCTGGTGGTCCAAAGAAAAAAAATTTGTCCGCGGTGTGTCAGGAGTAGGACCGCAGAAGGCGGACATGCTGCTATGTAGTCCTGAGAAGCTGTATAAACTCAGCAGAAGTTCACAACCATGGGCATGGGGAGTGAAGGGACAGCAGCACAGACGTGCAGAAGGAGTCAGGTGTTGCCGTAGTATCGCGAGACCCAACGAGACGAGTGTGGTGAGTCATCTTGGCGGCACGTAAGCAGTTGTACAAACATTTTCGATCTTGTTTCAATATTCCGCTATATTAAAATAATCCTAGCAACTAACATAACTTGATAAGATTATTATGCATTTGTCAGCCTGGAGGACCTGGAGATATTCATTGACAAATGTTATACCTGCGTCATGGTGAAACCCAACAACACCACCCCCTCCTCCAAGAGTGGACGCCCTGAAGACTCCCCGGGGGCTGCCTCCTCTCCAGGCAGCAGCGTGAGCGACATCCTTGATTCAATTGATAAAAAGCTCTCCAGCCTTGATTGCCACCTTAATCTGCTGGAGATCCTCCACAAAGAATTTCAAGGCCTGCGGGAGTCTCTGGAGTTCAGCCAACAACAGGTGCGGGAGCTAGCAGCGGAGAACCAGGCCCTCAGAGAGACTGTGAAGATCCTGGGCAGCGAGGAGAACAGATCCATCAAGGAAACCCTCCTGGATCTTCAGTCCAGGAGCACAAGGGACTACCTAGTGATCTCGGGGATTCCAGAAGAAGCAGGGGAAGACCCAGAGGCCACTGTGAAGTCCTTCATGGAGGTCCACCTGAAGCTCCCCAAGGAGGAGGTGCAGAAGATCTCATTCCACAGGGTTCACCGCCTCGGAGGAAGAAGGTCCGACAATCTGAGCCCGCGTCCTATTGTGGCCAAATTCGAACAATTTAAACAGAAGGAGCTGGTGAAGGGCCACTGACGGGAGCTGAAAGGAACGCACTTCAGCGTGAACAAATAGTTCCTGGCAGAAATCCTCCGTCGAAGGAAGATCCTGTTCCAGCTGAGGAAGAAGCATCTTACTGCTGGTTCTAGAGCGATTATGGCTGTTGACAAATTATATGTCGATGGGCGGCTGTTCCGGGACCCGGAGATCACCCCCTGGCTGTGCTGAAGGCTTTCAGATCCGCGCTGAGAACATCTGCGCTGCCCAGAAAAAACCCGTCAAACTAACTTCAATGAATGGAAAACCAGATCATCAATAATCCACACCTCGATCTCAGGAAAACAGTCATTTTTCTCCACCTCCCACTCATGTCTCTGTTATTGTTTTGATGTTTTTGTTTACTTGTCATGGTGGCCTGTCAGACTCCTCCCCCTCCCAGCTTTGCTCCAGACTCTCAGCTGTGACTCATCACCTCATCCACGCACCTGCTACTTAAGGAGACTCACCTCAAGCATTCTTCGACAGTCCGTTAAACCTGATGGTCTGCCTTTTCCATGAGAGTCACCCGAGTCCTCATCCGCCGCGAGCAGAAGCTGAATCCCTCACGCTCCTCAAAAACTCCAGCCACACCACCGTCAAGAACTCCATTCACGCCACTGCCGTGAGCTCCGGTCACGCCACTGCACAGATCTCTGTGCTCACCTTGGTCTACGAGCCGCTGTCAAGCTCCACGCCGCTCTCTCCTCCTGGATCCGCTGGCTCCTTCAACATAAAACCAGTTACTTACCTTTCCACCTACCTGCCTCTTCCTTCCGGGTTGCAGCATCTGGGTCTGCCTTGATCTGATCATGACATTTCTCTTTCTTCTCTTGTTTTCTATCTTTTCACTCCCCTCCCTGCAAGACATATACACCACCCGCCTCACCCGCAAAGCCATCACAATCGTTAATGAAGCAAGCCACCCTGCACACAGTCTGTTCAGCCTCCTGCCCTCTGGAAAGAGGTATAGGAGCCTCCGCTCCCGCACTACCAGACTCAGCAACAGCTTTATCCATCAGGCTGTGAGACTGCTGAACTCACTCCCCTCCCCACTCACAGTGCCAGCCAGCAGGACCACCGGAATAGGACAAACACCCCTCCTCCACTAAGTGTTGAAGGACAAAACACTAACACTGAACTGAGACAAATAACTACCTCTGCATATGCAACTGCACATGTAAATAATATTCATGTAAATAATATTCATGTAAATAATATTAATTCATGTAAATAATATTCATTCCTACCAACTACCTTACCTAAATGCACACAGTTGGCTCATGCTGCTTTAAGCAACCTGCACCTTGTTTTAACATATTTATTGTCTTCACATTTTATTATTTATTATTACTTAGAGAATAGGCCTGTTTCTTGTAGTGCATCTGCACTTTAATCAAAATCAAATCAAATCAAACTTTATTTATAAAGCACTTTTCATATAAAAAATATAACACAAAGTGCTTTACATTAAAACACAACAAAATATAAAAACAGGCATTGACGATTTAAAAATAAATAAAATAAAAATAAAAAAATAAATAAATAGGGCCCCCCTTCCCGTACCTAGCCCCCCACTCCTTACACACCTCCCACCCCTAAGTGATGGCAAAGGACAATGAGAAATAGGCTGAGCACAAAAACAGGATGCAGGAAACGCTGATAATTGGAACCTCCCCCTCCGTGAACGGCGCATAGACAGCCAAATGCAGCATCACAGGCGGGGACCGCTCCACCACAGCTAAGTGGTGGTGCAGGTCCCCATCTGAGCTGCAGTGGCTGAACAGCAGCCGACCCAGAGGGAGGGGTTCCAGCTGAGGAAGCACCGGAAATAAAAATGAATAAAACTGAGAATCAAGAAGTAAACATATTGATAAAAACAATAAAACATTAAAATAAGGTAAATTAAAATAACGCGTTAGAATCAGATTCAAGTTCATAAAACAAGATAAAATGGATGAATAAATAAATAAAATAAAAAGTACATATAAATAAATAACTGAATAAATACATAAAAGAAGTAAAGCATTAGCTAAAAGCCAGGTTAAAAAGATGGGTCTTGAGCCTTTTCTTAAAAGCATTAATGTTCTCTGCGGCTCTCAGGTCCTCTGGCAGACTGTTCCATAAGCGGGGACCATAGTGCTGAAACGCAGCCTCTCCATAGGTTTTAGTTTTTACAGCTGGAATGGTTAACAGATCAGTGCCAGAGGATCTTAGGGTCCGCGAGGGTTCATATCTTGCTAAAAGATCTGATAAATAAGAAGGGGCAAGACCGTTAAGACATTTAAAAACTGTTAAAAGTATCTTAAAATCAATCCTGAAGCATATGGGGAGCCAATGCAGGGATTTTAAAATTGGGGTGATATGAGCTCGCCTCCTGGTCTTTGTAAGAACTCGTGCAGCAGAGTTCTGGAGAAGCTGAAGGTTCTTAATGTTGGTTTTTGGAAGACCAGCAAGCAGGGCGTTACAGTAATCAACTTTACTCATGATAAAAGCATGCATTAGCATCTCCATATTGGCAAGTGAGAGTAGTGGGCGGACTCTAGCCAGATTTCTGAGATGATAAAAACCAGTTTTAACCACCTGTTTTATATGTGGGATAAAAGTCAGCTTAGAGTCGAAAATAACACCCAGGTTTCTGACTGTTTCTGAATGACTTAAGGAAAGTTCCTGTAGCTTCAGAAACTGTTTCTCTCTCTTGGCTTCGGGACCGATAATTAAAATTTCTGTTTTGTCCTGGTTGAGCTGCAGAAAATTATTTGCCATCCATAATTTTACATCCAAAATACAGTTAAAAAGTGCTTCTATTGGTCCTGTGTCATCAGGAGACATAGCTATGTACAGCTGGGTGTCATCAGCATAGCTATGAAAGCTGATGTTGTGGCTCCTGATAACATTCCCCAGAGGAAGCATGTAAATGTTAAAAAGCAAGGGGCCAAGGATGGAACCTTGAGGCACACCACAATTAATTTCATGGACCCCAGAGAAGTGTGTGTCCATGCTTACCATAAAGTTTCTCTCTATGAGATAAGAATCAAACCACTTGAGAACAGTCCCTGAAAGGCCAAGACTTTTAAGTCTGTTTACAAGGATCAGGTGATCAACAGTATCAAAAGCTGCGCTTAGATCTAGTAGAACTAGTACTGAGATCTGACCTGAATCCAAGGCACTCCTGACATCATTAACGATTTTTAACAAGGCTGTCTCTGTGCTGTGATTCGTTCTAAAGCCAGACTGGTTTATCTCAAAAATGTTGTTTTGAGAGAGAAACTCATTTAGCTGAATAAAAACAAGTTTTTCTAAAACCTTACTTAAAAATGGCCAGTTGGACACAGGTCTGTAGTTATTAAAAACTGAAGGGTCTAAATTAGTTTTCTTGAGTAACGGTTTCACCACTGCCGTTTTAAAGGCAGCAGGAAAAATACCCGTCTGTAGAGAGGAGTTCATGATATTTAAAATCAAAAGACCCATAAAAGGATTTAAAAAGTGATGTAGGGATGGGATCTAAAAAACAAGTTGTTGGATTAACTTGGGAGAAAACTCGACCAAGTGTTGCAGCTTCAACCAGGTCAAAACTGTCCAGTGCTTCCTCAGGTAAAATCAAACCATCATTACCAATAAAAAGGCTTTTCTGTCCTTTTATGATGTTCAATCTGACAGAATGGATCTTGCTCCTGAAGTGGTCTGCAAAGTCCTCACACAATGAGGTGGAGGCTGGCATTGTGTTTTTGTTTGCCTTTGAGTTGATTAAAGATTCATTTGTGGTGAAAAGGACTCTGGGGTTATATTGATTTACAGAAATGATGTTCGCAAAGTAGGAATTTCTGGTCTGTTTTACTGTTTGATTGTATAGTTTTAGTTGGTTCTGGTATAGTTGATAGTTTATTTCAAGTTTGTGTTTTCTCCATAGTCTTTCAGCAGATCTACTACGTCTCTTCAATTGTTTCATTTCCTCAGTTCTCCAAGGAGGTGTGGCAACAAGTAGATCACAGGGGGCCGGTAAGACAGGTGGAGAGAAGGAGCGAACAGATGTAATAAATTTTTCGACCACTTCAGGAATTAAGTAGCGTTTCTTCACCGTTCTCACAGAGGTCTCTTGCTTCATAAAACCAGTGATGTTAAAAAGCACACAGTAATGGTCAGATACAGCCAGATCCACAACAGCAGACACACTGGTAGGTAAACCATGACTGATGATGAGGTCAAGAGTGTGCCCCCTGTTGTGAGTCGGCTGCGTGACGTGTTGTTTAAAATCAAGAGAGGAGAGTAAGTCCAAGAACTGAAAGGTGCAATAGTCCGACTTCCTGTCTATATGCAAGTTAAAATCACCAGTTATTAAAATCATGTTAAAGGAAGTGTGGACAGATGCTAGAAACTCAGAAAACTCCTCAATAAAAACAGAGCTTGGTTTGGGTGGTCTGTATACTGTGATGCATAAAACTGGAGGATTGTTAAAAACAAAGGCGTGATGTTCAAAGCTGGGGTACTCATCTAATGTAATCTGCTTTACTGCAAAGGAGTTGGACATTATGGATGCAGTACCCCCACCCTTTCTGCCCTCCCTGGTGGAAAAAACAAAGCTAAAATTGGGTGGAGAACCCTCAGTGAGAACAGTGGATGCATCCGTGCTCAGCCATGTTTCAGTTAAAAACAGTCCATCAATATTATAATCATGGATCAAATCATTTATAATAAAAGTTTTGTTGGACAACGATCGAACGTTAAAAAGTGCCAAGTTAAAAGAGGGGGGTGGAGTGGTTGTGGAAGCTGCTTCCTCAGGTTTTGGTGCTTCCTTAAGTGGACGAAGCCAGTTAGTGTTTGCTTTTCTCCCAGCACTTCCCCCCATGGAAGACCTGTCTGTAATAATAGTTTTAATAGGAAAGACTGGGGGGGCTGCAGGTCGTGGCAAGGAAGCACTGTCGGTTGAAGCAGTTTCTTGGGGAATGTGGGGGGGTGATACCACCTCCAGTCAGTCACTTCCACAGACTGATGTCTGCACGGATGAGGAGGAGGTCTGGACTGGTGGGGGCATGATGGGGGCCGGTGATGTCTGGACAGAGTGTCTGATGTTTGCAGCTAAAACATTGCTGCCCAGTGGACTGGGGTGAATCCCATCAGTTTTATAAAATGAGGTTCTGTTCCAGAAAAGATTAAAATTGTCAATAAAAAAAACAAACCTATTCAGGCTGGAAGCAGACTGGAGCCAGGAGCTCAGACCCAGCAGCCTGCTGAAGCGGCCCTGGCCGCGGGAGAGGGAGGGGAGGGGTCCCGAGATAAAAACAGTCAATGGACAGGAGTTTAAAAAATGAAAAAGTCTGATGAACGCCTTTTTAGTCATTTTAGACTCCAGATAAGATGTGTCATTAAAACCAACATGTAAAATCAGCCTCCTGATTGTGGAAGGGAGAGATCGCAGCAGGTCTGGGAGTTTCTCCAGAATATCCAGAACCGTGGCTCCCGGAAAACAGTGAGTGACCGCGTTAAAGAAGCGGACCTTCCGTATAATGGAGTCCCCGATTATCGCCGTTGTCGGGGCAAACAGGGGAGGAGGAGACGCGGGCGCAGGTGCAGAGCCGACAGGTACCTGCGTGACGACAGCGGCGGCCTCACCTTGGGGCCGGTGGTCCGTCAGCAGCGGCGAGGCCCGAGCCTTGCTGGAATGCCTTACTGTTGTTTGTTGTTGTCTACGCACGGGACTGTGGGAAACGTAATTTCGATTCCTTTGTATGTCAAGCACATGTGAAGAAATTGACAAATAAACCTGACTTTGACTTTGACTTTGCCTTGGTCCCCCCCTCTCCCCTCTCCTCATATGTAAATCACCGAAGTCCAAATTTGCAGCTAATCCATTTCAAAACTCTTCACAGGATTTACTACACTGGACAGAGGATGTTCAAGATGGTTCTCAGTAACTCAGACATTTGTGAACACTGTGACAGTAATCTACCTGACAATTACATGCATGCACTGTGGTTCTGCACGCCTGTCCAGACTCTCTGGCAGCAGGTATGTGCCGATCTATCAGCCTGGCTTAAAGTGTGGATGCCATGCTTTGAACAACTTTGTCAAATAAAAAAGCCCTTTAAACGCTGATTCTATTGATACCAATAGTTCGCGTCGAAAAAAATCCGAAGCATATGAATAATAGACATCTTTCGAAGGAATAAGAGATTTGAATTTGCCGCTAAGAGCGCAGGCTGGAAGTGACCCTGATATGACCTGTGACGTCACGAAAGGCATTGACTTCCGTAGTTCCGCTTCGGACAGCATGTAAACAAAACAGGTAGTCTTCGTTTCTCTCGTTAATCATCGTTAATTCTCGTTAATTCTCTGTTAATCATCAACATGCCAAGTCGTTGTGTGGCAGCTGGATGTAGCAATACATCTAGTGAAAGTGTATCTGTGTATAAATTCCCAAAACAAGAAACGCTGCTGAAACAATGGACAAAACAAGTTCGGCGCACGTCCGAAAAACAGAAACGCCCAGTACCAGCACTGGCAGGAGCCAGTACAAAAAGAGAAAATCTGTGACCGAAAAGCTGGCACAAAAGAGAGTGAGTTTAACGTTTATTACATAATGTATTTATTACAAAAGAGAGTGAGTTTAACGTTTATTACATAATGTATTTATTACAAAAGAGAGTGAGTTTAACGTTTATTACATAATGTATTTATTACAAAAGAGAGTGAGTTTAACGTTTATTACATAATGTATTTATTACAAAAGAGAGTGAGTTTAACGTTTATTACATAATGTATTTATTACAAAAGAGAGTGAGTTTAACGTTTATTACATAATGTATTTATTACAAAAGAGAGTGAGTTTAACGTTTATTACATAATGTATTTATTACAAAAGAGAGTGAGTTTAACGTTCAGTGATGAAAGTCTTCCGGGAAAGAGCCGAAATCCGGGTTTTTGAGCAAACCGAACGTACTTTCCTGGAAATAAAGACCTGATCTCTATGGACAAATCGCTTTCCGGATGAAAAAATTGTCTTAAATCGGCGAATTTTAGCTTTATGTTCTATATTTCTCTGCGGATCACTTCCTCTATGGTCGCGGCTATCTCTCGTCTACCCGGCCTAATTGACCAATGACGGGACGTTTTAGTTGCTTTCGGATGCGTCGACGGCTCTGATTGGCTCTGTCTGTACCACGTGGTCAGCGTGACGGATCCCCTAGAGACCAAAACTGGGGACACACGCTAAACTTTCACAAACAAATCTGAAGAGTTTGCGATCAATAATGCGGGCATCGTCATTATTGAGCGTGGTCACGACCTCAGTTGTGAGAAGACGATAAAAAAAACAAATTTAAGTGGTCTTGGCTGGAAGACGGTAGCATCACTCTGTGCTTCGCTATCGGTGCTAGCCATGTTGTCTGCCTTTCGTTACGTCACAAACAGGGCGGCGCGAATTCGGCGGAATGCGTGAAGCCGGCGGCCGTCCTCGTTGTTTATATCGCGTTTTTCGTTATTTATTCTTTTTTGAAAAATATTAAAAACAATCGCAACATGAAATAGAGACTATTTACTATATTTTGGCTTATTAAAATAGGCCATGTCACCCACACTTTAAATTCTCTGGCAGCTGAGGTTCGATAAATCAGAAAGATCTTCACAGATTCAGACTTCCTGCTTCTGGAACTCTTCTGATCAATGTTCAAATGTGTCACCAAGTATCTCAATCATTTTATATTAACACAGAGAGTGAACCACAAATAAATTTCTGAAGAAAAAAGACAATTTTTTTGCCTTTTAATCAGAATTGTTCGTTTTAAGCTGTGAATGCAGACATGCAGCAGCCGGCTGCCAAGGAACCGTCAACAAAGTGCAACCTCTGTGAAACACCACTGTGTGAAAATCAATAATCTCACCAAAAAAATTCATAAAATTATATAAAGGATATTCTTGTTACAATAAATATTTTGTAGAAATATATATATTTATTTTAACTTCTTGCATATACCTTTTCATATTTTAATGGATATGAATCATGACTAAAGTTATCAGTAACTTGACATGACCTTATTGTCATACTAAAATAAAGAATATGTCAATAGTTCACTTTGTTTATTTTTAGGAATTTTTCATATTTAAATGGATCAGATTTGGTCAAAAATCCTCAATAGATATGAAGATGCTAGAACTTTTATGCATAATCTTTATTGCAGTAGGACAATAAGGTCATGATTAGTCAGTTCAGGAGGTTTGGTGACAGAAGCTTTAGTATCTTCAGAGCTACTGAGTATTTATGTTATGATTCATATCTCTATTCAATTTTAAAAACTATAATCAATAAAATAGATGTTGACTTTCTAACAAAATTTAGTATATAATAATAATAATAAATTATTATATAATAAATCTGTTATAATAAATGTTTTTATAAAATAAGTACAGAAAATTCAGTTATAGGTTTCTCGTATCGTGTACTCTATGGCTTGGGAGAACTTGCATAACTTTGTTATGCAACAATATTTAAAGAATGAAACTTCAGTGTAAAAATACAAAATAAATACAACTATTTAGTCACTCAAATGCAGCTTTTCAATGTGTATTACTTTATTTTTTGAACAGAAAACGTTTAACACTAATAACAGTCAGCAAATGCCAAATATGAAGGAATCAACCCCCCGCAACAATTGCTAAATATATAGAGAATGAAACAAGCTTTCGTATGAGCGAAAAATAAATAAACAAATGAAATAAATAAATAGAAAAAGACTATTTAGTCTCTACTGCAGCTTTTAGAGATTATACCTTTTCAATGTTTACTGTTTACTCTTTTCTTGAACTGAAGAACGTTGAACACTAATAACAGTCAATAAATGTCAAACATGAAGGAATCAAACCCCCGCAACAATTGCTAAATATAAAGAGAATGAAACAAGCTTTCGTGTGAGCAATAAATAAATAAAATTAAAAAATAAGACTAATTAGTTTAATTAGTTTAACGTTTATTACATAATGTATTTATTACAAAAGAGAGTGAGTTTAACGTTTATTACATAATGTATTTATTACAAAAGAGAGTGAGTTTAACGTTTATTACATAATGTATTTATTACAAAAGAGAGTGAGTTTAACGTTCAGTGATGAAAGTCTTCCGGGAAAGAGCCGAAATCCGGGTTTTTGAGCAAACCGAACGTACTTTCCTGGAAATAAAGACCTGATCTCTATGGACAAATCGCTTTCCGGATGAAAAAATTGTCTTAAATCGGCGAATTTTAGCTTTATGTTCTATATTTCTCTGCGGATCACTTCCTCTATGGTCGCGGCTATCTCTCGTCTACCCGGCCTAATTGACCAATGACGGGACGTTTTAGTTGCTTTCGGATGCGTCGACGGCTCTGATTGGCTCTGTCTGTACCACGTGGTCAGCGTGACGGATCCCCTAGAGACCAAAACTGGGGACACACGCTAAACTTTCACAAACAAATCTGAAGAGTTTGCGATCAATAATGCGGGCATCGTCATTATTGAGCGTGGTCACGACCTCAGTTGTGAGAAGACGATAAAAAAAACAAATTTAAGTGGTCTTGGCTGGAAGACGGTAGCATCACTCTGTGCTTCGCTATCGGTGCTAGCCATGTTGTCTGCCTTTCGTTACGTCACAAACAGGGCGGCGCGAATTCGGCGGAATGCGTGAAGCCGGCGGCCGTCCTCGTTGTTTATATCGCGTTTTTCGTTATTTATTCTTTTTTGAAAAATATTAAAAACAATCGCAACATGAAATAGAGACTATTTACTATATTTTGGCTTATTAAAATAGGCCATGTCACCCACACTTTAAATTCTCTGGCAGCTGAGGTTCGATAAATCAGAAAGATCTTCACAGATTCAGACTTCCTGCTTCTGGAACTCTTCTGATCAATGTTCAAATGTGTCACCAAGTATCTCAATCATTTTATATTAACACAGAGAGTGAACCACAAATAAATTTCTGAAGAAAAAAGACAATTTTTTTGCCTTTTAATCAGAATTGTTCGTTTTAAGCTGTGAATGCAGACATGCAGCAGCCGGCTGCCAAGGAACCGTCAACAAAGTGCAACCTCTGTGAAACACCACTGTGTGAAAATCAATAATCTCACCAAAAAAATTCATAAAATTATATAAAGGATATTCTTGTTACAATAAATATTTTGTAGAAATATATATATTTATTTTAACTTCTTGCATATACCTTTTCATATTTTAATGGATATGAATCATGACTAAAGTTATCAGTAACTTGACATGACCTTATTGTCATACTAAAATAAAGAATATGTCAATAGTTCACTTTGTTTATTTTTAGGAATTTTTCATATTTAAATGGATCAGATTTGGTCAAAAATCCTCAATAGATATGAAGATGCTAGAACTTTTATGCATAATCTTTATTGCAGTAGGACAATAAGGTCATGATTAGTCAATACAGGAGGTTTGGTGACAGAAGCTTTAGTATCTTCAGAGCTACTGAGTATTTATGTTATGATTCATATCTCTATTCAATTTTAAAAACTATAATCAATAAAATAGATGTTGACTTTCTAACAAAATTTAGTATAATAAATAATAATGTAGCATGACTATGCTGACGAGTCTTCATTACCAGTTCATATAAATATAGACATGCAATTGCTTTTTAAAAGTTTACTACCGATTTTTACAGAATGGTGTTATACGCACTTTATTGACGGTCCCTTAGCAGCCGGCTCGCTGCTCTGTTTGCATTCACAGCTTGAAACGAACAATTCTGATTAAAAGGCAATAAAAACGATCTTTTTTCATTAAAAATGCTTTTGTAGTTCACTCTCTGTGTTAATACAAAAGGATTGAGATACTTTCTGACACATTTAAACATTCACCAGAGGAGTTATTGAAGCAGGAAGTCAGAATCTGTGAAGATCTAATTTAACCGAACTGCAGCTGTACTATTCCCGTGTTCCTCCGCGTAGCTGATAGCTGCAGTTTAAACTATGCCTCATAATCGTGTCTCTTTGCATTTTCAGGGTTTCCAAACAAAGTTGTTCTGCATTATTCACATATCTGCTCCTTTGTACTATGGAGGGGGGTGTCTTCTTTCACGTCCTCACCTCTCTTCATGTCGTTCTCATGCTGTTCTCTTCTAGATCCTCTTTACCAAAGTCACACAACAACACATTAGGGCTGCTCTGTACATTAGGAGAAAATGTCAAACTTTCACCTTATGGTTGTGAAAGTACTGTATATAGAGAATATGATAAAAGGCAGAGAGCCACATGCAGCTCAAGAGCCGCCCAGTGTTGCCAGATCTGAGCGACAGTTTCCAGCCCAAACTCAGCGTAAAACCCGCCCAACTCAATGAAAACCAGCCCAGATCTCAACCTAGCAAAAACCTATATAATGTTGAACGTAAAAGTATAGCCGTAGCCTAATAAAAAATGACGCAATAATAATAAATTATTATATAATAAATCTGTTATAATAAATGTTTTTATAAAATAAGTACAGAAAATTCAGTTATAGGTTTCTCGTATCGTGTACTCTATGGCTTGGGAGAACTTGCATAACTTTGTTATGCAACAATATTTAAAGAATGAAACTTCAGTGTAAAAATACAAAATAAATACAACTATTTAGTCACTCAAATGCAGCTTTTCAATGTGTATTACTTTATTTTTTGAACAGAAAACGTTTAACACTAATAACAGTCAGCAAATGCCAAATATGAAGGAATCAACCCCCCGCAACAATTGCTAAATATATAGAGAATGAAACAAGCTTTCGTATGAGCGAAAAATAAATAAACAAATGAAATAAATAAATAGAAAAAGACTATTTAGTCTCTACTGCAGCTTTTAGAGATTATACCTTTTCAATGTTTACTGTTTACTCTTTTCTTGAACTGAAGAACGTTGAACACTAATAACAGTCAATAAATGTCAAACATGAAGGAATCAAACCCCCGCAACAATTGCTAAATATAAAGAGAATGAAACAAGCTTTCGTGTGAGCAATAAATAAATAAAATTAAAAAATAAGACTAATTAGTCACTCAAATGCAGCTTTAAGAAAACAGATACCTTTTCAATGTATTACTTTTTTCTTGAACTGAAGAACGTTGGACACTAATTACTGTGTACAGTCAATAAAAGCCAAATATGGCTAATACATGGAGGAATCAAACCCCCGCAACAATTGCTGTGGAGGTTTGAAGCTGGCTGATGTCCACCCGTTCCTGCTCAGGCCAGAGCGCACATCCATGAGGCTTGAGAGAAGCGCCAGACCCATTCCATTCCTCGTGTCATCTTTAAGCAGTGTCACTTGGGAAAATGCCCTTTTTTAATTTGAAGTCTCCCATTCCTTTCTGTAAAGTTTTTTATATTTTCCCCACTTCGGCATGATGCTATCACCAGTAAAGGCTTAGCTGTAACGGTTTTTAGTTTCTTTGCCTCTGTGTTTGTTTCCTTGTTTTTCTGTTTAGGTTTTAATGGCTTCCTGTTTTATTTTGTTGTATTTCCTGTTTTGTTGTTTCGAGTTTTACCTTTCCCCGGCTAAGTGACATACATTTTTTAATGTTTCATATATTCACCATGTGCTTTTTTATGCTAAATATATTAATTAGTATACTTTTAATTGATATTTTAAAAAATAAGAAAAATAATAATAATGACAGTGAAAACCGCTAAATATTTTAAAAAGCAGCCCAAATTTTAAAGACCCGCCCAATGCCAATTTTACCCGCCCAGCATAACCAAAAGAAGCCCAATTAGGCGGAAACCCGCTTAATCTGGCAACACTGGAGCCGCCTGTTAACCCCCCTGCACTGAGAAATGACAGTCCCGCCCCTCTGCCTCGCCGATAACACATGGGGCCAGTTGCTCAAAAAGTTTAATCTGGATCAAAATGATCCGGATTTGGAAATCACATTTTCTCCTATGTAGGATCAGGTAATCCGTCTTACTTTTATGCCTGTTTTTCAAAGCAACTGTGTATCTGGATCACCCTGATCCAGATACACAGTTTTCAAGATTACCAAATCCAGATTTCCTGTGCTCTAAATAGGACAACATATCACAACACGGGCTACCAGCTATGTAAAGAACAGGGGGGTATTCCAGAAAGCAGGTTATGCTAGCTCCCACGGTAAGTTTGAGGCTAAGGAAGTTGATAACCTCAGCTTCCGGTTCCAGAAATGGAGGTATGTCTCAGGGTAGGTCAAGTTGCCATGGCAACTCATGCTCTGAACATAACCTGGTCCGGAGCAGGTTTAGTTGAAGGTTAGTTTGTTTTGAGAGAGGTGAAGCAGCATGGCGTGTCCATTTGAAGATGATTTAGTGGATGAAGAAGCTCAGATGATACTTTCTCCACCGTGAGAGGGTGATAAGACCACATATGGATGTTGGAAAGAGAAACTTGTTTACTTTGATCTAACTTCATTATTTGCTTCAGTTAAGAGAAATCATTTTTTTGTTAAGTCACCTTAAAAATAACACATAGTTTTCAGACAATTATTTTACCTTCATTCAAATTAATTCAATTAAGTAGGTGTAACTTTGGTGCTGCTGTTAGATCGGCACCGCAAGGTATTCTGGGATATCATTCCCTTTGCCTGTCTGGACGGATTTGGGTTGAAGTGTGGCTTTTTATCTAGTTATGTAGTTTTTATCTAGTTAGTTGTTTAGCTGTTTTACTGTGTTTTGCCGTGTTATTTTGTCCTACTGTGCTTACGTCTCAGCACCACGAGTGAGAGTGAAGGAGAGGATGATGAGTTTTTATAGCACCCCTACACTCAATGGGGTTAATTCAGTCTCAATAATAATAATAAATAATAATTCTGCAAGTACAATGATGGGAAATTCTTTAATTAACTTTTGCACTCCGTGCATTTTTTACCGTCCTTTTTATTGTTCTAAAAATTAGCATATTCACCGGCTCAAACTTAGACATATGAGAGTTCAAAATATATATATATATATATATATATATATATATATATATATATATATAGGGAGCTGGTTTAGCTCGTGCTGGTTTGCGGTGCCTTTCCTCCGTGGAAGCAGGGTTCGAATCTGGGCTGCTCCCTGTTCCCCTCTGTGAGGGTTGCGTCAGGAAGGGCATCCGGCGTAAAACATTGCCAAACTTTCCATGCAACTCGTTCGCTGTGGCGACCCCTGATGGGAGAAGCCGAAAGGGAAACAACATATATGTATGTATATATATATATATGTATATATATATATGCGTCACAAGGAAAATGGAAACAAGATCAGAAACTCGTGGGTTTACTTTGTCTGTTATTTTTCTCCTAGCAGAAATTCATTTTTTTGATGATGCAGCCGTGTTACTTTTTTGTTGGACGTATAATCTTCATACGCCGTCATTAAAATCTCAGACTCCGTCTCACTTCTGTCTCAAGTGTCGCCCTTTCTTTTTTTTTCCCCACGCGTTTCCATGGTGACTCCAGAAATCGGCGATCTATTGAGAATGTCTTTATGTACATGACGTGCACGTGCATTAACCCAGGGTTACCAAGTCGAGCGTAATTACGCCAACTCATATCCGATCTTCTGGAACCGACATACCCAGAGTAAGCAAGTTCAGGCGGATTTCAGCCAGAGTTCAGGCTTAAAGTCAGGCTAGTTTAAACATGCTTCCTGGAATACCCCTCAGGTAGAAGAGCCAACATGGGGTCACTGTAAGAGTTTGTTATTCCGAGACAAAACACAAAAATAACAAACATCCACTTCCATTCATAATTTATTTTATGACCCCTTATCTGAGTCACAAAAAATAAAAAAAAAACAAATATACATTAACAAAAACATTGTGGATATTTTGAAAAGTCTTAGATAAAATGGCTAAATGTCCAATAGTTAACAAAATAAAGAATGTTCAGGGAGTTTTTCAATCTGAGGAGGAGAGACCAGCATTTCCAAGCTCTGCTTTTAGGAGGCGGATCTGCAGTTCTGCTTTGGTTGTTTTTACTTTACTGAATAGCTTACCTGGTAGCCTATGTCTACTGTATCTACTCAAATGCATCTGATTTCAGATTCCTTCTTTCGCTTTTGAACAACCCATTTTCAAGATTTGATCCAATCCGATCACCAAAATCCGATCATCTTACCTTTGAAAAACTGGCCCCTGGAAATCTCGGCCAATCAGATCAACCAGAAAGGTTACTGCCCCACAAGTGACAAAAGCGCCCCCTTAACACTGAGCGTAAATCCAGGTGACCGCGCAAATAGGAATTGACTGCCCAAGATCACTGTTCACTTAGGATGTAAGGTTCACTCACTCAGTTCCTAAATTCGCCCGCTTAGTTGTCTTCACATCCCTTCAGTTTATGACAAATATGTAATTCCTTAGTTGCCCTGATCTTTATATCACTTGAATAAACATTTCCAATAGTATAAGAATCTTCCAGATTAAATCATGTAATTTTACGTGATCACTAATTTTATTCCTGAATAAAAAGCAAAACAATAAAATGTTTGTGACCAGAATGACGAGAGTTCTTAGTGTCAGAACTTTCTCATTACTCTCCAATCCAAGAAAGGGGACCGACAAGAATTAAAGTTGATATTAAGTCCATTTTTATTTTCTTATTAGCAATTAGTAATTAATTAGGAATATAATCGAGAAAATGATGCAGTTCAATTTAAAGCGTCACAGAAAATGATTTAGCTTAAAAACAACATTTAAAGCAGACATGTTATTTGTATTTACAATAAATAAGTTATAAATATAAAGAGATTCCAGACTTTCATTGCTATGGAAGCAATTGTGAAGCATAATTAAAAAAAAAAGTCAAAAGCAGAAATCCTTGTTCATTTTCAAAATGAAGCTGCATTTTTTGACTCAAAATTTAAAATGAAAGAGCATTCTACCAAAATGCTTTTTCATTTTCTACTTCAACACCTTTACACAATATGGAAGAATGAATTTTTTTCGAGCGATTTTCACGAAATTTGACTCAAATGTCCCTAACGTAAGTCTACAATCACCTCTGGAGTTTTGTCGACAAAAGAAATTTTCTATAAAAAACACCTTTAACACTGGATTCAAACGTAAACTTGTCGTTGAAATTTTGATCGATCGCCTCGAAACTTTTTGGGCATCAATAGCAACCTATTGTGAAAAAAATGTTGTAGATTTTGAACGGCGTGTGCATGGAAAGCTAGCAAAGTGGCGCACTGTTATATCTCCCATGCCTTTCAATGCAATACAATGAAATATGAATGCACGTATTCATGTCAGGAACTGAACACATTGAAAAACACTGGATATGGACAGGAGTGTGGGCGTGGTTAGCATAAAACCACTGTTGCTAAGGATGACAAAAACTTTACTTTATCCGATTCGTCTCAAACTGACATCAATCTGTTCGTCATCCCGGGGTGACTAAAACATAAAGTGGTTGCTATGGAGATAAAATCAACAGAAAAGCGGCCATTTTGAAAAAAGTAGGATTTTTTAATCAACAAATGACATATAGCTCTCACCATTGTAGCAATGTGTTTTTCTGAGTCAGTTGATGATGCTGATCACTATGCTAGTACTTTTAGCCACATTAGCATAGCTAGGATGTTAGCATAATTAGCATTTGAGGTAATGTGCTTTTCTGAATCAGTTAATGATGCTGATCGCTATGCTAGCACTTTTAGCCACATTAGCATAGCTAGCATACTTAGCATAATTAGCATTTTAAAAAATGTGTTTTTCTGAGAGAGTTCATGATGCTGATCACTATGCTAGCACTTTTAGCCATATTAGCATTGTTAGCATAGTTAGCATAATTAGCATTTTTAGCAATGTGTTTTTTGGTGTGAGTTGATGATGCTGATCGCAATGCTAGCACTTTTAGCCAAATTAGCATGGCTAGCGGGATTAGCATAGCTAGTATTATAAGCTTATGCAGTTTTGACTATTCCTCATCTAAGGTGGGCGGTGAGGGCGGTGAGGGCGGTGTGGGCGGCGGTGGTGCGTAGAGTTGGGCGTGGATGGTAGGTTGCGTCTGCGGGCCATACAACGCCGCTTGAGGAAATGGGGGGTTACATTTGTCTTGCATTTGATTAAATAAAAGCAACATTTGCTTTAAGTTGTCTGCCGTTTGTACTTATTGCTTTTCTTAAGTAGGGGGAAAAAATCGGAAATCGAATTATCGCCATATGGCCATATCGCCCAGCCCTAGTGTCTGGTAAATTCGCAACAAAACCCATTTAGAAAAGTCTAATTTGACAATTAAAATGGATTAACAGAAATGCTTTTCATTTTCAAAATGTAACTGGATCAAATGACTCAAAATTAAAATGAAAAATCATTACTTCAAGGCGCTTTTTCATTTTGTACTTAAAAACTGCTTATTCTGTGTCATAATCAAAACAAAAATGCAAAGAGGGGATTTCATTTGTGTTGTCCACCCTGTGAAAAGTATCTCATAATTCAATTCCACTTCGCATTTTCAGAGGGGAGGCGGGGCGATGATGTCAGTGCTGTCACCGTGTGTCCGGCTGCTAAGAGACACAGACACACCAGGAGCAGCGTTGTGTTGGCAGCAAGGGAGATGGCTTTGTGACGTTTGTGCTCCCCTGGGGCCTCATTTATAAACTTACGCACAAAAGAAGGCGTACGCCACTCTCTATGCAATAGTTGAGATTTATAAAAAGCAAACTTGATGGGAAAATGTGCGGTCCTTCATCAAGCTCTGACCCAGGCGTACGCACAAAAACAGATGAAATGAGAAACGGCGACACCGTCGGCAGATGGAAGAAACACGTGAAAATGAAAGTGAAAATGGCATTACTGCCTCTCATAAATAACATGAAGACTTCACAAAACAAGTCTCACAATAACAGCTACATGAACACCCGTTTGATCGATCAGCAGTGAAACAAACAAAAATCAAACGAAAATTACAACAGAAATTCAAATGAACACATATTGTCAAAAAGAAAAGCGAAATATGTTCTGCAATATCGGCATGTTGTGCAATTCATCCTCATAAATAATATAGTTAACAGAACGAAATAATGTACTAAACTGATATTCTCCTCAATGTGTCCGTCTGGAGGAGCAGATATAGTCAAAGTCAAAGTCAGCTTTATTGTCAAATATGCTGCATCCGTAAGACATTCAGCACAGATGAAATTACTTTCCTCTCACCCCACAGTGCAAGCAGCATATAAAATAATAAATAAACGACTTAAAAAATACATTCTTTTAAAAACAATAGATCCTTTAAACCCAAAAAGATAAAGCCAAAAGAAAAGCCAAAAAACACTGAAGGTAGGAGAGAGAGGAGCCGCTGCGTGTGCACGCGCCACCAGATGCGTGCGAATCAGACAGACAGACAGACAGACAGACGGCTGTATTAATTGTCCACTGGGGAAAGTTGTTTTCATAGTAAACATTTCTTCATCAGCTACAGAATTATGGTATTCATGCATATGCCTTTAGTTTGTTTTATTCTTGATAAAACAATGTATGGCGTATGTCTCAACCATTCAGAAAGCAACAAATTACATTTGATGAACAATTTCCCATTTCCACGTGGATTATTACCCACATCTGTAGCTTGTCAGATGCAGTTAAATGGATGGAAATAAAATGCCCCATCACAATGCGTAATGACCACAATGGCTGATCTTGGATCTTAGAAGATGTGGCAAATGGAAGAATTGGGAGTGAACGCATCTTTAGACGGCAAGAAGACTTGCTGGCAAACGAGGACCAGTGGCTTATGAGCCGTTCCCACTTCCTCCAGCCGTCCTGGTGGAGCTTTTGGGGGTGTGTCACCCACTCAATAGGGATTCCCCAATAATTGCCGATAGTCTCTCATCAAGAGGGGTCAGCTCGCTCCGGTGTCCCCCCCCCCCCCCCCGTGGCAGACACACTCTGGCGATGCAGCGCCAGACGTTTTTTTGCCTGGACTTTGATGTCCGACCATTTATTTATTATTTCGGCCGCGGTCCACGATCCGGCCACTCACGTGCCTTTTTGGCATTAGTAATGCCCACACTGAGCCCTCCACACAACATTTTTCTCCTCTTTTCCACCTCGCCAACGATAAATTCTACTTCACATTGAGTGAAGTTCCGTTTTTTTGATTTCCTCTCTGTGTTTGCCATGGTTTCGCTATTAATGAATATTCATTTGTGGGCGTTTCACGGACAATTTATGGGCAACTATGGGCGTGTCATGAAGCTGCAAAAGCTGCGCAGCATTTAGAATTGATTGTGATGTATTAAGGGAAGGATGCGTAGGATGTGCGTGATCACGGTTTTATAAATCTGAATATTTCTGTGCGTACGCACGTCCCATGTTTCATCCGTACGCCACTTCTGACGCAAATCCTACGCAAAGTTTTATAAATGAGGCCCCTGATGATTTTACAAAGCTTCTCAGGACTACGTAGCAGCTTTTCTGCCTTATGCGGTCTGGAGTTTGGGACCAAAGCCTCCTTCAGAAGCCCCACTGGCTGGGATAGGCCCCAACAGCCTCTTGACCCCGAAAGTGATAAAACGGAATAAGAATAATGAATGAATGAATGAAACTTTAGAATGGCTCTAAGTACATAAAAGAGCTTTTGCCGCCGTATAGTCTAGGGTTGTGCCAATGCACGAAGCCATCATCCAATCGCTATGGCTGACTTACATCCCGATGGAGAGACACCATCGTGATCCCCCGCCACGCTGCAAGTCGACACCATAAGCCGCGGTTACATGTGCAAAATATCTTGATGGGATCAGGGGTCGGATTAGAATCCAACCGTGTACATGGGCCCAGAAAAATGTTTTCAGAATATGACAAAGGTTCACATGGGTCACACTTTTGGTTGGAATAAATCATTCGCACATGCACAGTAGTGTTTGAAATACCGAAAGAGGAAATGAGTTCTGCCGAGCGGCTATATACATAGATATGGCAGCTCTGGGGGGGGCTGGGGGGGGGGCTGTTTGATCACCGGGGGGACAGTCTCCCAGCTGTCCCCAACCTACCCCCTTCCTCATATAACCTCATATTAGGGTGAATGGGGTGGGGGGTTTAGCCTGCGATGCGCCTTGGGAGGGGAGCTACTTGGAAGTGGTACCCCTCCCATGGTTGCCATATGGAGTGGGCCCCCCCTCTTTCGGTTTTATTTGCACCTTAGACATGTAGGGCCCTTGGTGGGGGGGGTGCTTGGACATCACTGCCAGCAAGCAGCGGATGTCCTCCTAGCACCCTACCCGCCAATTTTAACTGCACCTTAGACATTTAGGGCCCCTTGGTGGGGAGGGTGAGGGGACATCACTGTGAGTAATCAGGAGATGTCCCCTCAGTGCCCTACCCGCCATTTTTAACTGCACCCCCCTTAGTACACACACCCCTCCCCCCTCAAAATATACACTCCAACATAAAACACACACACATGCACACACACACCCTCACAAGCACACATAACACATTTTGCAAGGAAGGTGGGACCTAGGACCATCTGTCCCCTACCCCTTCCCTGGTGGGAGGTAAGGGTCCCTTGGCAATGGCTGCCGTGTCCCCTGGGTGCTGGTCTCCTGGGCTGGCGGTGCTCTCTCTGCTCGGGGGGGGGGGGGGGGGGGGGGGGGTCACATTACGTCTGAGCAGGGGGGTGTCCGTGTCCCTGGGGGTGGGTTCTGGTCCTTGCCCATGGGCGCTGGGCCCCGCCCACATTCCAACAGTGTCCGAGCCTGGTCGGGCCATGTTTACAACACCCCTTTTGGGCCCCCCTTTTTCCCCGGGGTGCTCCCCTCCGGGGTGGGGGTGGCTGACTCCTGCCTTGCTCTTCCTTGGACCAACCGTGGGTCGGGTGGATGGCTGCCTGGAGTGCGGAGTGGGTCTCCCTTGGGGGGATCCTGGCTCGTACCTGTGGTTGGGGCTGTGGGTGCCCTTCTCGGGTGGGGCCCTGCGTTGGGCTCTTCCGGCGCGGCGGGGGGCGGGGGGGGCTGCTCTCCTGGTTGGGATGGGGCGCCGCTCTCTTTCCCCTGTGCTTCCCTGCTCTCTGGCTCTGGGGGCCTCGCGGCGGTCCTGCTGGTCCTGGCCTGGGTGGCGGATTTGGTCGCCCAGGGGGCAGTTGTCCCCTGCCTGCGGCCGTGTGGCGTTGGGGGGTTCCGGCTGCCGCAGCTGCTGCGGCAGGGGTCTGGGTGTGGGGGTGGATGGGCGCTCCTCCTCCTTCTTGTTACATTCAACCATCCATTTTAGAAGAACATAAACACTCAGCTGAGCACAGGTGTTAGCTCACCTTTGCACTAATTGCATGATTGAATGAATGTAAGATTTCACACTAGTTGGTTTAAAGGCAAATCCACAAATCCAGGTGATTGTTTGAACGGTTTCTAAGGAATGAGCGACATTTCTGCTTGAAAAGCTCACACACTGTCCCAAACAAAGCCGCTGTGTGTGTGCTGGGGGTCCGAGCTCTGCCCGGACACACACTTTTAGACCCAGTTCTCCTGAGTTCTGTAGCTTGTTCACCTAGAGCTGTGAGATGGATCGCACTCCTAAGTCTCCCACACGTAGCGCACACGTAACAAAGCATCCCCCATTCCCCTCAAACACAAAGCTGTAAGAACGCGCTCCGCCGGTCCACTTGACTAATTAAGTGCGGGAGCGGACTACTACTTTTCTATTTTGTTTGTTATTTTTTTTGTCTCAGTGTTTTTTTTTAAAGCAGCTGAAAAACCTATCTTTTTTGAATCGCTTTTTCTTTATCCATTTAAATTTTATGTTTTACTGTGTATTACCTTGTATTACCGTAAAGCACTTTCTGATGTTTTTTCTTGAAATGTGTTATACAAAGAAAGTTTATTATGGTGTTTTGTTCCAGAGAAGGCAAACAGGACCGACCGGCTGCTCCACGCGACTTAACCACGTCTCTGAGCAGACTTCTAGCTTTGTGTTTGCGAATGTGGCAACACGAGCGGTGCAGGCACACACTAATAAAAATAGGGACTTAACCAAATGGAGACGTGGTTACAAATTTAAAAGAAAGAACAAATAAATCACAGGATAAAACCACAGGGGGCCTCAAGCCCACCTGCAGACAGAGCTGATTACTTAATAAAACAAAAACACCCCAATCACATGCATATACACACTTTGACAACAAAAGTAAAACATTTTTATTATTTTTTTAAACACAAGTTAAGTTTAATTGAGTACCAGTCAGACACTGTTGCAGGTATCTAGAAAAGGGTAGACGTTCACAAGTCCCACAAGGCCTCCAAGTCTCAGGAACGTTGAGGTTTCCAAATAGGGTTTTGTCAAAAGTTTCTGGCGTCCTGGTGTGGCCACAGTAACAGCTGGGGGCAGGACGCGGCAGGAAGGAAGTGCACCCACTGACCCGGAACTTACATGGACATTTCACTATATGGGCGGGGCCAGGTGTTCACATTTAGTCTGATTTATGGGGTAACATGGTGCACCTAAGAATTAAAGTTAGGTGCACCAGATCAAAGACTTAGTCTAGTTTCCTGGCCTGAGGGACCACCACCACTGAGCATCTGACTCCCCTCAAAGAGATAGGCTCGGAAACAGAAGATCAATGACCACCAGCTTATTACTGTAAAACATTAGTCTGTTTAGTGTGCATAAACTTTTTCAAGGACTTCCTAAAATGGCAAATTTGGGATGGGTCTTTAATTGTTCAATACTGTACCGTAGAACTATACCAAAATACTAGAAGTGTCACGTTCATTAAAATATTATATTTTAATGCTTTGTTATTTTTTTGGGCAGACCAACAAGCAATATTAGCCAACATCTAAGCTGCTCTGATGCTTGGTCTCGTAGTGCCGACGGACATTTTACTCTTTCATCACAGCAACATCGTCAGTGCAAATCAAGCAGACATACTTTCCGTTGATTTCCTTAAAGAAATATTCATTTTTCCACCGTGTTTGAAATCTTCTACACTCACTTGCTATCTTGCGGTTCTTCAGTGCTGCCATTTCTGGTGACTCGTGGTAAATATTCTTCTTTGCTTAATTTTGTTTAGGAGAGAAACACCTTTCTGTTCTAGTGTTGAAACTGAGAAGTGCAACAGAGTTTAGCTCAAGCACCATATGCGGGCCATATTCAATTATATTTTCAAAATTTGCTGCGGGCCAATAAAAACAGACCCACAGGCTGTAGTTTGGACACCCCTGCTATAAACACACAACTCAGCGTATTTGTCCTTTCAATGCAGAAAGTTTGCATTGGTTCAGTCTAATAGTGAAATGCATTAAAGCAGTGGATGATTTTGTGTGGGCATAGATGATTGTATTCTCCACATGTAACCCTTGTGCTATCTTAGATGACCCCCCCCCCCCCTTACATTGATGTGTTCTACCATGACAAAGGTGGATAAATGTGGAAAGATTTCATGTAATCCATGGACACCAGTGAAGATCACAAAAAATTGAAGAAAAAAGGTTCAGAGCTCTGTCTAGTGGGTCTGGATGACCCAACTCCCAACGTCAAAGTGCCTAGGATAGAACAAGGGTTAAGTATGCCCACCGATTGTGGACATTTACAGCATTGATGCTCATTTACCAAATGTAAAAAGTATTTCAGTGAGTTCAGAGAATGGAGGAGGGGAGTTTTGAATTAAAAAATTAAACTGAAATACTTTTGAGGTGGTTTAGATTTTTCTTGGTGCATAACAATGCTAAAAGGTTTTTTTTGAGTATAAAAAGGATTCCTTCTTGTGTTTGTTGCTGCAGTCCTCCCCCAGTATTGGATGACTGAAGAGGATCTCTGCAACCAGCAGAAGAACTTCAGAGTAGAACATGAGAAACAAGAAACTCCGCATTATAAAAAAGAGCAGGAGGATCAAGAACTTCCACAGATTAAAGAGGAGCAGGAGGAACCAGAACCTTCACATCATAAAGAAGAGCAAGACGAACGAGAGCCTCCAAAGATTAAAGAGGAGCATGAGGAACAAGAATCTCCACAGATTAAAGAGGAACAGGAGGAACAAGAACCTTCGCATTATAAAGAAGAGCATGAGGAACAAGAACCTCCACACTTTAAAAGAGAACAAGAGGAACTAGTACTTCCAAAGATTAAAGAGGAACCAGGGAAACTCTTTATCAGTCAGGATGAAGATCAGCTTGATCTGAAGCAGGAGACTGATACCTCGATGGACATTCCTACTTATGAGGAAGATGAGAACAGTGAAGCAGATCTAAACAATCAGCAGAGCTTTAATGTAACTGATAGTCAGGATGAAGAAGGAAACCAACATGAAGAACCAACATCAACTACAGATGAAGAGACAGAATCAACATCAACTACAGATGAAGAGACAGAATCAACATCAACTACAGATGAAGAGACAGAATCAGCATCAACTACTGATGAAGAGACAGAATCAACATCAACTACAGATGAAGAGACAGATCCACAGAAAACGGATTCTGAAAGAGTCTGTAAAAAATATGGTATAAGCTTTCATCAATTGTCTCGAGTTAACATTCTCATGAGAACTCACACAGGAGACAAACCTTTTTCTTGTAAAGAATGTGATAAAGGTTTTAGTCGAAAATCTTGTCTCAAAACACACATGAGAACTCACACAGGAGAAAAGCCTTTTTCTTGTAAAGAATGTAAAAAAAGTTTTAATCAAATATCTCATCTCAAAACACACATGAGAACTCACACAGGAGAAAAGCCTTTTTCTTGTAAAGAATGTAGTAAGAGTTTTAATCAAATATCTACTCTCATAAAACACATGAAAACTCACACAGGAGAAAAGCCTTTTTCTTGTAAAGAATGTAAAAAAGGTTTTAATCAAATGTCTAATCTCAAAAGACACATGATAAATCACACTGGAAAAATGCCTTTTTGTTGTAAATATTGTGGCAAATGTAGTAGAGATAAATATGATCTCAAAATACACATGAGAATTCACACGGGAGAGAAGCCTTTTTCTTGTAAAGAATGTAAAAAAAGTTTTAATCAAATATCTCATCTCAAAACACACATGAGAAGTCACACAGGAGAAAAGCCTTTTTCTTGTAAAGAATGTAAAAAAAGTTTTAATCAAATATCTAATCTCAAAACACACATGAGAAGTCACACAGGAGAAAAGCCTTTTTCTTGTAAAGAATGTAAAAAAGGTTTTAATCAAATGTCTAATCTCAAAAGACACATGATAAATCACACTGGAAAAATGCCTTTTTGTTGTAAATATTGTGGCAAATGTAGTAGAGATAAATATGATCTCAAAATACACATGAGAATTCACACGGGAGAGAAGCCTTTTTCTTGTAAAGAATGTAAAAAAAGTTTTAATCAAATATCTAATCTCAAAACACACATGAGAAGTCACACAGGAGAAAAGCCTTTTTCTTGTAAACAATGTAAAAAAAGTTTTAATCAAATATCTAATCTCAAAACACACATGAGAAGTCACACAGGAGAAAAGCCTTTTTCTTGTAAAGAATGTAAAAAAGGTTTTAATCAAATGTTTAATCTCAAAAGACACATGAGAAATCACACTGGAAAAAGTAGCGTTTTCTAGCGCATATCTGTGTGTGTGCTGTGTGTTTAGTGCTTTTGTAGGATATGGAGGAAGGGGCAAATGAGCGACCATTCAGTTTGTGTTCAGTTAGGGAGGGAGAACAGTAACAAAAAAAGTGTCCTTTAAAAAAATCAGAGTCTGGATTTTTTTTATTAACCCACTCTAGAAACTCTGTTTAGCCCGAACAGAGCATTAACGTGCCTGGGCCTTAACACCCAGTGCACCTCTTGTATGTGTCAAAGAAGAAAAAATGGTACTGTATTTTCATGACCATAAGGCGCACTGGGTTATAGGACACAGTCTTAGTTATGGTTTGCTTTTTCTGTATTTAATACATACAAAAGGTGCACTGGGTTTTAAGGCACGGGTAAGTTAACACATACCAGTAAAACACGCGTGCTAGTGTTGAACTGTTACTGCGTTGTTTCTGACTGCGGTCGAAAGACCCAAGGGAGATCCTCTCCAGGGCCAATGGGGGATCTTCCTTCAGAGTTCACTTCCCTGTTTGGACCCTCAGAGCCTCCAGAGCGGGTTAATAAAACAAACAGTCTCTGTTCTTTTAGAGGAAATGAACCAGTCTCCGTTCTTTTAGAGGAAATGTTAATTATTACTGGTCTCTGTAACCGAGTAACACAAACGGAATGCACGCTCACGCACTCGCTTGCACTGAGGGCTCCCCCCCTGCTTCCTGCACATGCGTGGGCGCCAACACAGCGGCTTCAGCACACACACACTCAGTGTGTGTTTTAAAAGGCAGCGGGAGTTGGTTATGATTTACTTTTCATTTTTTCAGTCATAAAAGAGGATCCAAAACTCCATCAAAGTCCTAATCCTCTTTATCTGACATGAACAGCTGGGCTAAAGTTCTATCAAACACGCCAGGTTCCCTTTCGTTATTGTCAGAGTCTTTCTGGTGGCCGTCTGGCTCCTCATGAATGATGCCGGCTTTTGTCAAAGCTCAAAGAACAGTCCATGCAGAAATGTTAGCCCAAGCTTTTACAATCCGTTCACAAAGTGTGTCATAACTCGCCCGGTGCTGCCTCCCAAAACAACAAAAGCTGACGTTTTCTGCCCTTTTGGACATATCCTACCGCCCTGCTCCCGTTCTTCTGGACATTATGACTCACCAGGATGTTAAAAGTCAGCGGCGCTTCGTCCATGTTGGTGATGTGGCTGGGCTGGAGGTGTTTGTCAACGATCTTTCTACTGCACTAGGAGTGGAAGATGAACAGCTTTTCATTGTAGTCCACAGGAAGTTGCTGCGGCATTGCAATCCTAGCCTGGATGGAAAGATGATGGCGTTTCATAAGGTGAAGGTAAATATTTTCTCTGTTAATAGCGTTACTGCCTCAGAGAAGTGTCTCCAAACTGTTCGCTGATTGTTAATCCATCGAGTCGCCTTTTTTCCACGGAAATTTAGCTGCATCATCTTGACTTTTGAGTTCGTTTTCTAGCTTCATCCACTTGTGAATCATGGACTAATTCATCTTGTATTTTCTGCAGCTGCTCCCATGTTCCACCTTGTAGCTGATGACTTGCAGTTTAAACCATGCAACAGGGTTAGACAACTGCCTGATTAAAATGTATTCTGATAAAGTAAGTTTTGAATGCTTTAAAAAGAAATAATAAAATAGAACAATTAGTTTTTAGTATAAAATTACTTTTTTGAATATTACTTTTCTTTCTTTTGACTATGATTTTGAACAAGAAATTGTTGATTTGTCTTGTTGGATCACTTTAAAATACGTAAGGTTTCAAGGTATTGATATCCAGTCACTCGATTGAAAAAAAAAATGTGTATGCATAGTTTCTACAACTAAAGATAGAAAGTCAGGAAAAGAAGATGCCTGCACAATGGAAGCAATCAAACACTGATGAAGTTTACATGCTTTTATTTTTTTGTGGCATTAATTTATTCATGTAATGTAAATAAAGAACATTGATCAAATGTTTAGATATAATCACTACCATCCTTAATGTCACAGCAGTGATGTCCTTAACAAGAGGCAGTGTGGTTTATGAACATTAATGCAAAAGAAAAAATCAATTATTGGGGTGTGTAGATAAAGCTATAACAAAGCAGCTCCTGCCATATGCCTGCAGAAAATTTCCGAAAAACCAAGATGGTTTTTCTGATCCTGATGATCTTATGACTTTTTTCTAATTTTAACAGTCAGAGTCCAGTTAGCCTACTTTGGCTCTTAATTAGCTCACTTGTTTTTGTCAGTTTGTTTTATCATTCTCTTATTATAATCTCTTTTTTTTTTACAAACATGGACTTGCACCCAGTAAGAGGCATGCCTGATACTATTTTTGTGGACTGCTTCCCAAAACTTCTGGGCCCGAAACAATCCGCTAATGAATTGTCTACACAATCAGCTGTTGTCCCCTGGCAACACTAATGTGGTCAGAGATTGCTGGGGTTTTTTTTTACAGCGCTTTGGTAACAACAATTTCCCTACCATACGATCAATAAAAAATGCACACAGAACCACATTGATGCAGTCATTTACGTAAAAGGAGGCAGAAGTGAACATTGAATGGAAGTAAATGAAGAGTTTTCTAACATCTGATGTGTCCTGAGAACATCTTTCTCATACACCTTTTTGGGGTTGTCATCTATAAGCTACAACCATAAGAATCCAACTAAATCTGCTAAACTTCAATTTGCTTTTTTTAACAGATGGACCTGTAAATACAAATGTGTTGTTTTTGATGATCCTGGTTTAATCATCATCTCTTGAACAGCTTAATTGTGATTGTAGTTTATGCTGATACAAATTGTCTTTGCCTGTGTTACCACGACAACACTGGAAATGTTTGGTTCAATTTAAACACTTTTTATGTGATCGGTGATAGTTTTAAAAAGTAGTGACTACAGTTTATATTTTTTGGGTCACATGAGCAAAGAATTTCTTTAGGAAAGGATTTTCTCCTAAATGTATGAAGGAAGAGGCTGGTGTTCTTGTGATTCCTGTTTTCTAGTAGACATTAGAACTGTTCCTCTGTTCTTTTTGGTTCTCAGTGTTCTGTTCCAGTCTTTACTGTGAAGAATAAAATGGACGTGAACATCAGTCAGAAGTGTGGAGTCTTTCCTACAGTGTGGGTTTCTGCTGTTTGCTGCTTCTCTGCTGGTTCCAAAGCTGGACTCTACAGGTCCAGTTCTGACTGCTGAACTCAGGACTGAGGTGAGATCACAGAGCTCCATCAGAAGCTGTAAGAAGACTGAAGCAAACAAACGGCTTCTCTGTAGTTTTATCATCAGTCTGAGTGCAGCAGGGAGGTTCTGCTCCACAGACATCTGTAAACTTCAGTCTGACTTAGAGTCTCTTTGAAATCCAGATTTGGTCTTGGAAGATGAATTCAGCATTTGCAGCTTTTATGATGTGTTTTTAAGATAAGATAAGATATTCCTTTATTAGTCCCACGAAGGGGAAATTTCCTTGTTGCGGCAGCAGTACAGGTAAGAGAGCAGTATATTTATATTTTTTCTACTTTTATCTGTTTTATCTTTTGAACAGGTTAGTCTTTTCATAGTAAACCTGCAAAAATGTTTCCAGAATGTTGGGATACTAAAGAGATTGATAAAGTTAATCAAATATTATTTTCCTAAATAAAATGTGTTTAGTGTTGTAGATGAACCATTTTTAAGTTAAATCTATTGTTACTCATTTGATGCATTTCTATTTTCAATTGGTCATTGATGCAAATACAGTAAAAAGGAAGGACTTTTATTTTGAAGTTTCATTATGCATCTTTCCAGCTCTTCCTCTAGACGTGGTTTTAGTTTTGGAGGAGACGACCTTGAGATGAAGGAAGATGGTGAGAACAGAGCAGGAACAGTCCGTCCAGACAGGCAAAGGGAATGGTATCCCACAATCCCTTGCGGTGCTGATCTAACAGCAGCACCAAAGTTACACCTTAGGTTAGGTGCCACTAAATCCTATTCAAATGGACACACCATGCTGCTTCATAGTGGAAGATAAAAAGTCACACAAACACACACCATAAATAACAATAAAATAATAATTCATAAAATAGAAGTTCACATCAGGTAGATTTGTTAAACAGCTGTACTGAACAGAGCCCTAAGAAACTCTGAATGGAACCGAATTGAGAATTTAGCGAATCGTTACACCCCTAGATATAAATCTGATGGAGAAATCAATGGAATCTGCAGTTTTGATCAGTTTCTATTGAAAAGGCTGCATAAATATGACAGACAGCTTTCAGGTTCAGATGCAGTTCTGAAAAACAGCAGAAACATGATCTGATGGAGGCTCTCATTTATCCTCATTATTCTTCCAAACAGCCCAATCAAGTTGGCCCAAAGGCACATTGGCAGAGCAACATGTTGTCTATGAAGAACCTACTCAGCTGTGCTACAAATAACAACAAACATCCAAACCACAACGGTAAACAATCAAGACCAACACAACTGTCAACATCCAGAATCCAGCAAATATCCCAACCAGAACATTATTACCCACAATGCACCTGCACAGGTCCTGCAGCAGACAGGGTCTTTCCAATAACTTTATTAGTCTCATCTTTTTGAAACTGGAAATATTTTTCTTCAACATTTAAAACATAAAACAGGAAAATAAAATGTTTGACAATCCACTTGATGAGAAGCTGCAGAAAGACTGAAATCCATCAGATTGTAAAAACGTAGAGGTGGTCCTTTGATGATGATGATGTGATGAAGATCAGACGCTGATGTCACTGATGTTCTGGCTGTTGATGGGCTGGATGTGGGTCCTGGTGGTGCTGAAGAATGAAAGATCCTTCTAGCTGCAGTCATTCCTGAAGGAAGCTCATTGCAGCTGTTCTCTCCTGACAGATGGAATGATGGGAAATGAAGTTCATGTTGAAGTGTGGTCCAAGCAGAACAGAAAGGTCTCACCTCAAAGTCAGGACTTGGATCAGCTGCTGTTCTCTGGGAGCGTGCACGTGCTGCTGCATGTGCTTCTGTCATGGCGTTCTGGATGAGCTGCTGAGGTCTGTTTGCATCCAGACTCTCAGCTGCTTTAGTCAAACTGCTGAGCGATGGAACAATGGAGCCGTTTCTGAAGGAAGAGGATCAAACATGATGCTCTGCATCCGTTTGCTTCAGGAAGTGGAGGTTTTTTAGAGTCTCCAGACTGTTTCTGAACGGCCACAGAAAAGCAGCTGATGTGCTTCTGTCTCCTACCAGCAGGGAGCGCTCTCAGCCGGACAGAACAGATCCTCAATGCTGCTCTGAGAAGGACTCTTCTGTTCCAGAAGCAGAGACTGTTCACATCCAGGAGAATCTGGACTCCAATGAATCCCAGAGAATCTCCTCTCTGCTGTTTGGACACTTTGACCAGCAGAGGGCAGCAGAACTTTCAGCAACTCTGGATCTGATCCACAAAAACAATCCATGGATGATCAGATTTCAGAAGATTTGAAGGATCAAAGACAAAGATGTTCTGAAGAGAAGATGTGAGAAGAAAGTCCAGAATGAATCCACTCTGACTTGTCCTCATGTCTCTGAAGCTTGTGTCTTCATGTCTTCACCTCAGAGTTTCTTCTGGATTCCATGGGGATCAATAATATTGATCATGTTCTGTTGTCATCAGAACTTCAGGCTTTTCTCTGCTGATGATCTCTGAGCTGAACTTCTTGGAGGAATTCCTGAATCTGGGATTTGGAGCAAACAGTCAGAACAAAGGAGGTTTCCATTTCTTCTAAGCTCTGCCAGAAGAAAAGAGCTGAAGCTTGAAGCTGAAGCAGCATTTGCTCCCAGAATCTGTCCTCCAGACCAACAAGTCCCACCACAGCCTTGAAGACGTTTCCAGAAGCAGCAGCAGACTGTGTTCCCATGACGACGCTGAAGTCAGCTGCTGCTCTGCAGGAGAAAGTCTGCAGCTCCTCAGTCAGGAAGCTCTTTCAAGCTGGTGCACATCTGTCAGTGCAGCAGCAGAAAGCCTGTTTCCCTGCAGGAAGTCTGAGACTTTTCAAAGTAAGAGCCTCATGTTGGCAGAGATGGGTTGGATTCTTTGATGCTCCAGTGTCTTTTGGATTCAGGATGAGTTCATGCAGATCTAGAAATCCCACCATGATGATCATCCTTGAGGAATTTCAAAATAAAAGACTTACAAACACCACAATCACTGCTGGATGAGAAATACATTTACTCTTTATTTTCTGTCAATAAATCATATTTATCAATAAATCCTTGATTGTAAATGATGGATCTAAAGTTGAAAAGAAGTCAAAGTGCTGACTCAGCACAGATCAAAGGAGACACAGATGATTTCCTGGAATGAAGAAAACATCAAACATCATGATGTGATCTGGAACTGAGCTGTTCTTCAGAAGATCCTCCCAAACATGGAAACTGTTGCTGCAACACGTGAAGGTTTGGTTCTGATGCTAGTGAGATCTGATGGATCAGAACCAGACTTCTGTCAGCTGGAACTGGGGCTTCTTCCAGACCATGTGACCTCATGGACAAAGTTCCAACATGGTTTCAGTGAAATGTGGAGGTTTTCCAGGAAACGTTGCTGCAGTTCCTCCGTCTCATCAAAGGAGAGATTTCTCTGCACTAAAGAAGAAAATCTTCCAGAACAGCTTCAAGCTGCAGAAAAACTGTTTCCATCATTCTGAGGACATTTCTTTAGGCTTCATGTGAAGAAAACAAACTGTTGGAAAAGATGAAACCAGAAACAAAGACGTTTCTAGAAGCTGCAGTTACAAAGAACAGCCAGCAGGTGTCTCACTGTGGGAGTCTCTGGAGTTGAAAAAGGACTTTTCTTTGGTGAAATTCAGTCATTTGGATGAAAGACAAACAGGAAGACAAATCCTTGTTCTTCTACTATTGGATCCAAATGTTGGTAGAAAGTAAAGCAGCAACAATCAAATGAGCAGCAGCTCTTTTTAGTTCATCTCTCACTAGAATGAGATCCAGACTGAAGCTTCTGGAAACTTGGATCATTCCAGCTGAAACTCACTTGGACCACAACAACAACAACAACAACAACAACAATAATAATAATAATAATAATAATAATAATAATAGTAATAATTTTGCACACCCAATCTTTCACTTTTTTATGTTAAAAACGTTTGAATATACAATAAATCTTATTCTACTTCATGATTGTGTTCCACTTGTTGATTCTTCACAAAAATTACAGTTTTCTATCTATTCTTGTTTGTTTTTATATCCAGCACCTCAAGCTGTTTTCGTTACATGAAAGGTGCTGTAGAAATAAATTCATTTCAATTTATATCTTTCTGTTTGCAGCCTGACATGTGGCAAAAGGTTGAAAAGTTCAAGTGGGGTGAATACTTTCACAAGGCACTGAACCTAAAGAAAGCATCAAGAAGCAAATGTGAAGTAAAGAAGAACTTCCAGAAGTATTAATGGCATCACATCTCATTCAACCTTCCAGCAGCTTGTCCCCTGTTCTTTCCCGCTCTCTCTCTCTGTCTCTCTCTCTCTCTGTCGCTCTCTCTGTCGCTCTCTCTCTTTCTCTCTCTCTCTGTCTCTCTCTCTGTCTCTCTCTCTTTCTCTCATGATCATTCAGGAACATTGACTATTCTACATTTTCCTTCCTTGTTCAGAACAAGATTTTCCTCATATTGTTCTCAAACTAAATCCAGACTCCCAATGGAAACGATGTCACCTACTTTCAGATGTTCCTTCTGCTGGTCTGCTCAGCATCTGTTTCATTCTGGTTTGGTTTCCTCCTGATGCTTTCTGACATCTGTTGTTTTCTCCTTTTCTGTCAGAGCTCCATCTTCTTTTTCAACATTTGGACATTTAGTGCAGATGTCTGTTCCAAACGTGAACACGGCTGCTGTTTCTCTCATGACGCTCTGTGTGGAGTCCAACGCAGAAGTAATTTCAGACACAACTTATAAGGGAAAATAACTTTGGTTTACAAAAGGAAATGTGAAATGAAAACACATAGAGCGCGAGCAGATCTCCGCAGACCTGTCCAAGTGGGGTTAGTGCACGATTCAGCATCAGTATGAAACACAATTGGTCAGTCCGTGTGCACGGTTTCTCAGATTTTTCTAACCACTGGCATCTGGGGGGCTTTGGATATTTCTGAAACTTATACTCTTTAGGACCCAGCAGCATATTGGCTGCTGCAGCTGCAGACACGTGATTTCTTGGAACTGCAGAGAGGAGAGTCACACCTATGCAAATACACACATGCAGCACACACACTACAAACACACACGCCCCACAAACACACACACCGCAAACACACTTACACACATGCCCCACAAACACACACACACACAACACAAGTTGTGTAATCTAAAAGAAGCCCCACCCCCTTTCTCATGTCGGGACAAAACCTGATCAGATCCTGATCCTCTGACTGTGGATCAGTGGGTGTTCACTATGTAAACAACAGGCAGGTTGAGGGTTTGATTCCAGGAAGGCTCACAGTCTGAATCTGACATCAAATTTATGAAAACGTTGTAAAACTCATCTTTGGTTTTGAAAGTGTTGCTGATGACTGGTGGGGTAAAATGAGTGTCTGTAGATGGAATGTTAGATCACTGTGTGCATGAGAGGACAACTGGATTTTTCTAAAACTCTTGTGCAATGACCTTTTCATGAACTCTTGGAGGAAATGCAGAAACACAGCTGACCGTTTGACCAAGAACCGTTTGACGGCTCTTTTTTCTTCATTTCAGCTTCCTGTGCTAAAAAGAGTCCAACCATAGAGGTTCATTGTTCACTGATGCTGCTGCTCTTCTAAAAACAAATGAGCAGCTCAGGTTACTTTTGCATAAAAACTGACAAACAGGTTTCTAAGCAAAAGCAGAACTTTCAGAATCAGCACCATATTTATAAACACCAAACATCATAACACAAGAACTTGTCATGATCGAACTGGAGACCCAGATGCTGGAACCCGGAAGAAACTCAGCAGACGAGATGAGTCAGAGGTTTTAATCTGATGAGAGTTGTGGATGAAGAGACGGCGTAGACAGTCAGAGACGAAGATGGAACACCGAGGACGGCGAGCACAGCTTGGGGCGAGAGTGGAGTCGAGAACGGCGTACAGGAACGAGGCGAGGAACCAGCGTGACCAGTGGTGAGAAGACCTGAAGGCATGAGACAAGGGTAAGTACAAGGCTTAGAATTTGCTAGAGCGAAGTTACTAGAACTGAGGCCAGCCGTAAGCACTGGAGTGAGTATAACGGACTGGCGTAGAAAGCTGGGGTGGATCTCCTTAAGAAGGTCTGCCAGGTGACGAGAAGATGCAGGTCAGCTGGTTCCAATGAAGGAGCAGGAAGGGGAGGGGTAGCAGCCCGAGGCACCATGACAGAACTGATACCAACTGTAAAACATGGAAGAGGGGGGACCATAGTATGGGCTCCTTTTTAACTCAATTTTCACAGAGTTTACAACAAAAACTCAAGTCTTTTTGTGATTCAGAACTTCTTTTGTCCACTTTCACTCAGTAAACTAGAACATTTCAATATATGAACATTTTTGTCTGGATTTTTTTAGACCTGATGTGGTTTTCCCTCAGGTGAACCACAAGGTCTTTCAGAATGATCAGAAATCAGAAAGTTGACATAAATTTTAATGAAGGATGAAGTCCATGTTGTCCTGGGGAGACATTATCTGTAGAGAAAGTCTCTTTATGTTTAATGTTTGGCCTCACTTCAGTCTTTAAAGTTTTCATCTCCCGTTAAGTAAAACAGAGACTCTCTCAGGTTTCTGAGAGGAGTCTAACACACACACACACACACACATAAGGGGGCGGAGCTCTGTTCAGGTGTTCCTGAATCAGGAAATGAGGAAGTAGAGAGTTTTCCTCGTGTCAGAGCAGACAGAGCAGGACTTTCTTCTTCTTCTTCTTCACGGTGAGTCTTTGTGTTTCTGTTGTCTTCTCCACTCATGATGAAGGCCGTGACGTGTCTGTGAGGAAGAGGAGCAGCAGAGGAAGAGCTCAGACTGAAGTTTGTCTTGATCTTGTTATTCTGTTCAAAAAGAAAAGAGTTCCTTCAAAAAGCAGCAGCTAAAGGTCACTGCTGGTCACCTTTTTGACAGAAACAGAGCAGAATGCAGCTGTCAGATCTGCCTGAAGGCCAAACTGAGTTCTGCTGGATCCTTGTTCTTCCAACAGTTGGTGACTCTGCTCCACCTTCCTCTCAGCTCAGATTTAAATGTAATCAAATGAAATTCAAATAAGATTCAAATTCCAGTGATGTGTTCCAGAGAGGCTGTGGAAGCTCCTCATGCTCTGATCTCTATCTGCTGAAGAAGGTTGGGAGGCTCTCAGGGCCTCAGTGCTGAACAACTGCATGTTTCCATCCTCTCAGTACTGACATCTCCTTCATTTCTGAACTTCTGACAGGATTCTGATGGAACACAGCTGGGAGCTCCTCTCTGATTGGTTCTTCCACAAACATCATTTCTTCATCATCTGTTCTGTAGTTTAAATCAAATCACCTTCAAATTTTTCCTGACAAAGCAGAAGGTCACATGACCTCACCTTTCTCAGTCACTGAGATCAACAATCTGTCAATCAGCTTGAAGCTCCGCCCCTCCCTCTCTCAGCTGCTGTCTGGTGGTGTCAGGTTTCTTCTTGATCCTGTTCTCTGTCTTTTATTCAGATTCAGGAAATCTCAGATTTCTGATTCTCTCTGTCTGGAGGTTCTTCTCAGCTCTGATCTCAGCATCTTCATCAGTGATCCAGAGGTCTTCATCAAATCTCTGAATCCAGAGCTGCTCAGTCTGCAGCTCTCTGCTCATTTCTGCATCTCAGTCAGAAAAAGAATTCATGTCTTTCTTTCTTTCTTTCTTTCTTACACTGCATGCTGGGAGATTGGTAGTGGCGGCATGTCAGATAAATGCATCTAGACATTAAAGAGAAACACAAGTATAAACAACAGACCACAACAAGAATCAAGTTTCTCATGCACGAGGGACAGGAGCAAATGTGATGGAAAACGTCTACCATGCTTCTCTTCTCTTCTCTCCCTGTGCTCCTTTTATTAAGATTTCAAGTGGGAGGTCACAATTTCAAGACACAGAGAAAAAGTTCATTAGGGGTGTCGTATAATGACCCATTTGGTGGATTCTAACTTCAAACAGTAAAAAAAAACACACAACTGTTTTCAGAAAGGGTAAAAAGGTCAATCTGAGTTAACATTTAAACTATAATAATGATAAAACAATTTCCTTCACACGGCAGCATGGACGGTGTGGGTGAGTGAGTTTGAGAGTTTGACAGAAAGTTTGTGTGGTTCAGTGCTCTTTTTTCTGTTTCTATTGGAGTGATTTACTGAAATTAAGTGACTTTCACTGGTGAGTTTGGGCGATCAGCAGTTCTCCTGCCTCGCCAGGATGGCGTCTCAGACGCCGTCCTTGTCCCTGAGGCATGGGGTCCGCGTCCAGCCCGACCCGCAGGTGTCTGTGGAAATAATTCTCCTTGCTGTGACCGCGGTCAAGTGAGCCGACATCTGCGGAAGTGTGGTCTCGCTAGCCGTCACTGACTTCCTGCATGCGCGTTTACATCATTGTTTACGGTACAGACGCCCAGCGATCTGAAAAGACTGTTTAAGGCACTAATATCATCCATGTCACTGTCACCCATGATCAAATAACATGTACTGTACTCGTAAATAAATGAGAGCTATTGCAGCCCTATATTGTTATTTGATGTACAAATGTATTCATTTAGATTGCATGTCTGTTCATTCCATAATAAACTACCAGAAATAACATGTTTAGTTTGAAATATAATCATTTAGACAGATTCTAAAAATGAGATTCAACACTGACTAGAGTGTTTTGTGTTGTTGATCATGACATAAAATGAAATCAAACAGAAATGAAGAAACTCCACGTAAAATAACATCTGGTCCTGTCAACTCTTTCTAAAGTTGCTCCATTTAAGGTGACACAAAACTTACACTGGATTATGGTTGGTAATGATGTTCACTAACATCTCAGCAAGTTTGAAGAAGATTGTCTGGAGAATATTAAAGATATTGTCATTATAGTTCTCCTAAGCATCCTGCCTTCATAGTTAAAGGAAAACATTAGATCCACCCAAAATGCTACTTTTTTCAAAGGTGACGCAAAACTTTCACTGGATTATGGTTGGTAATGATGTTCACTAACATCTCAGCAAGTTTGAAGAAATTTGACTGGAGAATATTAGAGAAATTAATGTTATAGTTCTCCTAAGCATCCTGCCTTGACCAACCGTGGTGGGTGGCTGCCTGGAGCATGGGAGCGGGTCTCCCTTGGGGGGTCCTGGCTCGTACCTGGGGTTGGGGCGGGGGGATGCCCAGAACTCCTGGGTGGTGATGAGGCGCTCGTCTGGGGCTGTGGGCACTCTTCTGGGGCGGGGCCCTGCGTTGGGCCCTCCCGGTGCGGTGGGGGGGCTGCTATCCTGGTTGGGCCGGTCCTGCACTCTCTCTCTCCCCATGCTTTCCTGTTCTCTGGCTTTGGGGGCCTCTGTGGGGGTCCTGCTGGCCCCAGTCTGGGTGGCGGATGTGATCACCCGGTGGGCGGTTGTTCTTTATCTGCTACGGTGCGGGTGTTGGGGGGGTTCTGGCTGCCGGTGCTGCTGCGGCGGGGGTCTTGGTGTGGGGATGACTGGCCACTCTCCCTCCTTCTTTTTACATTCCATCATCCACTTTAGAAGCACATAAACACTCACCTGAGCACAGGTGTTGGCTCACCTTTGCACGAACAGTTTGTGTGACTGAAATGTTTCATGTGTGTTTGTCTGAATGCATAAGTATGCATGTGTGAACATTAGTTGTATTGTGTAGATGTTGACATGTTTGTAGATGTGAACATTCTTGGAGCCAACAGGTATGGTAATGTGTGTTTGTGTGTGGGTGTATGTGTGTGTGTGTGGTCTATATTTGTATTACTTCTAAAGTTGACCATAATGATTATACACCTCCAGCAATTTGCTGTTTTGTGCTTCTTCTTGGTTACTCCCCCTCCTATGATCACCCTCCTAACACCCCCCCCCCCCCCCATAGCATACCTGTCTTCTACCCTCCTTTTCCGTCCGGTCCAACAAATACGTTTAACAAATGAAAGTGTGATTAATAATGTATAGCCTAAATTACAAAAGGGGTTAAAGTATACACCTAGTGTGTAAAAAGATTCATAACCCCTGTTGTTAAAGTAAAATATGTCCAACACAAGAGGATTTCAGCTCTCATCTGATTTCTCAGCTGTTGGACAGGACAAGTTAATAAGGGAAATAAAAGGGAACACATTTTCTGTTAATCTTTTTTTTCCCTTTCCACAGTTGCATAGTGCTTGCTCAGGATAGTAAATAAGTGTTTTATGCAACCTGTTGGTTTCACAGGAACATCCAAGATAGCTGTGTTTGAGGTAATAACGCCTATAATAAAGTCTAATTGAACAGATTACCCAATGGTGTATGTTGGGTTTTATTCTGCAATTCTAGAAGTTTGACTCCTTAAAAAATAAACCTCCATATAAGGTAAATACATAGTTGTAGTATTTTCTGTCTCCAGTCAAATTTCTTCAAACTTGCTGTGATGATAGCCAACATCATTACCAACCATAATCCAGTGAAAGTTTTGCGTCACCTTTGAAAAAAGTAGCATTTTGGGTGGATCTAATGTTTTCCTTTAACTATGAAGGCAGGATGCTTAGGAGAACTATAATGACAATATCTTTAATATTCTCCAGTCAAATTTCTTCAAACTTGCTGTAATGATAGCCAACATCATTACCAACCATAATCCAGTGAAAGTTTTGCGTCACCTTTTGATAAAGTGCCCTTTTGGATGGTTCACATGTTTTACTTTTACTTAATGTTAACTGTTTAAATTAAACTAAATAACAATAACTATTGTTTTAAAAGGCTGCTAGAAGTTGAAGCTGGGGTAACTATGGTGCACTGGGGCTCTGTCCTCTTTTCTGTCCTTTTCCAATACTTTTCTTTCTCATCTTCCTCTACCCTTCCTCTCCTCTCTTCTCTATATGTGATCATCATTTATCATTTAGTTCTCCATGCCTCTGTTTGGTGCAGTACGATTCATGTATTGTCCCTTTTTCCCTCTCCCCTCCTGGGGAGTGGGAGTGCTTCCAGATTCCAGTTGGCCCATCCGCGCTCCTGTTCCTGACTGTGTACCTCCTCTCTGCTCCTGCTCCTAAACCTGGCTGTGGTTCCTGTCTCCGGCTCGACTCGCGCCCCTGACTGTCCCCCCCCAACCCCGGCTGGATGAAGCTCGTCTGCTGGACTTTAAATATGTAGATGTAGAGTTAGTTAAGTTAATTCTTCTCTATGAGTTCTGGTAAATCGCCTGTCCGTCCTGGGGGAGGATCCCTCCTTCATGTGGGCACCTCTGAGGTTTCTTCATTTTTTTCCGGAATCCGGTTTTTTAGGAGTTTTTCCTTACCGCGAAGGGGGGTCTAAGGGCAGGGATGCCAGTATAGCTTAGTCAGTTTGTTAGTTTATTTTAGTATTTTCGTATTGACTCTTTGTATTCGTGATCCTTTTGAGTTCATGTTTTACTTCAAAGCCCATCGAGACGACTGTTGTTGTGATTTTGGGCTATACAAAAAAAATTGAATTGAATTGAAAATTGAATTTACTTTAACTCTCAAGGCAGGATGCTTAGGAGAACTATAATGACAATATCTTTAATATTCCCCAGTCAATCTTCTTCAAACTTGCTGAGATGTTAGTGAACATCATTACCAACCATAATCCAGTGAAAGTTTTGTGTCACCTTAAATGGAGCAACTTTAGAAAGAGTTGACAGGACCAGATATTATTTTACGTGGAGTTTCTTCATTTCTGTTTGATTTCATTTCATGTCATGCTCAACAAGCCACCAAACACTCTAGTCAGTGTTGAATCTCATTTTTAGAATCTGTCTAAATGATTATATTTCAAAGAAAACACATGATTTCTGGTAGTTTATTATGGAATGAACATACATGCAATCCAAATGAATACATTTGTACATCAAATAACAATATAGGGCTGCAATAGCTCTCATTTATTTACGAGTACAGTACATGTTATTTGATCATGGGGGGGGGGGGGGGGGGGTGTTCCCGCTTGCGGTGCCACCGACGCGGGTCATTGTTTCGGGTGTTCCTCCGTTCATCCCCAATGAAGCTCTGGAAAAAGAGCTGCAGCGTTCTGGGATGTTTGCCAGCGGTTTCCGAACTGTGTGTTTAGGATGCAGGAGTGAGAAGCTGAAACATGTGCAGTCCTTCCGCAGACAGGTGTTCATGTTTCTGAGCTCTTCTGCTCAGACTCTGGACGTGTCTTTCCGCGTGAAACACGGGGATGGCAATTATTTGGTCCATGCCAGCACGGGGAATCTGAAGTGCTTTGAGTGCGGAAACGCTGGGCATAAGCGCGCCGCCTGCCCTCACAGGGCAGCTGGAGGGCAGCCTGATGAGGCTGCTCCGGTGGAGCAGGGGCTCGCCGCTGCGGACTCGGTGTGTGTGGGGGGCCCTGCCCTTCTAAATGATACTGATCCTGGGGAAGGTTGCAGCTCTGAAGCTGCTCAGAGCAGCACTAGTGAGGTTAATGTTAGAGACATTAATGTTGCTCCTGCCTCACAGCTTCAGGAGGAGTCTGAAAGTGGTGAGAGTGTTGGGATGGAGAATGCTGGCTGTGTTTCTGGCCGCTCTAATTGTGACAAAATGGGCACAGAGGTGACAGAGGAAGGGGTTGGGTGTGAAGATGGACAGTCTTCTGTTACTGGTGATTGTTCTGCTGTGATTCCTCCTCCTGTCACCACAGACATGGAGCTGGATTCGGACTCTGACTGTGTATCTCTGGCAGAGTCCCAGATATCGTCCGATGACATCTATTCACTTGAGGAAATTAATCACTTCCTAGATGATTCATTTGGTAGACCAATAAGGTGGCTGATTATTTTCCAGATTTGGAGAAGTTCATTCTCACGTCACTAACTTTGCAGAAATTGGTTGACTTTAATACACTTGATGAGAAGAAACGGTTTCGATTAAAGAAACATGTGACTACCATTCGCAAACAGTTGAAGGCTTTGAAAGGTAAAAGCTCCAGAAGGTTGAAAATGAAGAAAAAGGTTGAAACACTGACGTAGTATGACTGTGTGTGTGTGGATGATCCTTTTACTGTTATTTCCTTCCCTTTTCCTCCCTCACTTTATGTTTACAGTTAAGGCAGGCTCTTTGAACGTTAATGGTGGGAGGGATCCAGAAAAGAGGGCGATTCTTAAAGATGTTTTTGAAGATAAGTCTTTGGATATTTTGTTTTTACAGAAGACACATAGTGATGTGACAACTGAGGCAGAATGGGCTTTGTGGTGGAGGGGTCAGTCTTTTTTTTCACATGGTACAGTTTTCTCTCCTGGGGTGACAATTCTTTTTTCGCCTAGGCTGAGTTTTAATATCTTATCCGTTAGTGAGGTGGCCGCAGGCAGGTTCCTTGCTGTGAGGGTTGAACTGAACGAGTTTAACTTTTGTTTGATTAACTTTTATGCACCTACAAAAGGTGCCCACAGAATCCCTTTTTTCCTCACTTTAGAGGATTTTTTGAAAAACTGTGATCCAGGGGATGTTATAGTGATGGGCGGTGACTGGAACTGCATTTACTGATATTACTTTGGATAGGACAGGTGCAGAACCTCATTTCCAGTCGTCCTCAGTTTTATCAAAGATTGTTTCTGACTCTTCTTTGGTTGATGTGTGGCGGCTTAATAATCCCCAAACCAGACAATACACGTGGGCCAGGAATGTGGGTGGGAAATTGAGCCTCGCTAGACTGGACAGATTTTATATCACAGACAGTTTTAGAAACAGGGTTTATGGATGTTCCATTTATCCAGTTGCATTTAGTGATCATCATTTGATAACACTAGAATTACACCTTGGATCTTCTACAAAAGGAAGTTCATACTGGCATTTTAATTTGAAGCTTCTATTAGATAGAGTTTTTTGTGAGAAATTTGAGTTTTTTTGGGAGCTTTGGAGATGTAGAAGATCTGATTTTGTTTCTGTTAGCCAGTGATGGGAGGTGGGTAAAGCACAAATACGGGTTTTCTGTCAGCAGTATACAAGTCATTCCACAGTTACAACTAAGAGAGCAATATCTGCTTTGGAAAAATAAATCTCTGGGCTAGAAAACTCTTGTTCAACTCATAGTGCTTCACAAGGTCAGTTACTTAAGAGCAGACGGGGTGAACTAAGTTCTTTTGTCCGTGAATGGGCTAAGAGAGCTTTAGTTCGAGCTCGGTTTACCACTATCAGAGACATGGATGCTACTACGTCGTTCTTTTTCAACCTGGAGAAATCTGTTTCTAAGAAGAAACAGATGGTCTGTCTGCGCCGTCATGATGGGACTGTTACTACGAGTCCGGCTGCCATGAGAACTATTGCGGTGGATTTTTATAGCGGCTTATTCAGAAAAGAGGACTGTGACAGCGACTGTGTGGATCAACTACTGGAGGGACTCCCACGGCTGAGTGACGCAGACAGGGATCTTTTGGATTCTACAATCTCCATGGAGGAATTGACTGCTGCTGTGGGTCAGATGGCGCTCGGGAGGTCTCCTGGTTTGGATGGGCTGCCGGCGGATTTTTATAAACACTTCTGGAAGTGCCTGGGTCCGGATCTACTAGAAGTGTTCAAGGATTGCTCAAAGACTGGATTGTTACCTTTCTCATGCCGTCAGTTAAGGGGACTTAACTCTCCTGGAAAACTGGAGACCGCTTGCTTTGCTCTGTACTGACTATAAGTTGCTGTCTAAGGTCCTGTCCAATAGACTTAAGAATGTTTTGGGTGTGATAATTCACAGAGATCAGTCTTATTGTGTGCCTGACCGATCTATTATGGACAATCTTTTTCTTGTACGTGATTTACTTGATATTTGCAAACACTGTGACACCTCAGTTGGACTGTTATCCTTAGATCAGGAGAAGGCTTTCGATAGGGTTGATCATTCTTATTTATTTTCTGCTTTGAGAGCTTTTGGTTTTGGAGAATTTTTTACTTCTTTGTTGGCTCTTCTGTATAAAGATGCTTTTTGTTTGGTCAAGATTGGTGGTGGACTGAGCAGACCTGTTATGGTTCAGAGAGGGATTAGACAGGGATGTCCCCTTTCTGGACAGCTTTACGCTATCGCCATTGAACCTTTTCTCCATAGGTTACGTACTCGGCTTACAGGGTTGGTTTTTACCAGAAATATCCCACAATCCGTCTCTTGTGGTGTCTCCTTATGCAGATGATGTAACGCTTTTTGTTCGACATCAGGCAGATATTGATTCTCTGTGTAATGTGCTGGATCTTTTCCAAAGGGGTTCTTCGGCTAAGGTGAACTGGGGTATGAGCACCTCTCTTTTGTTGGGACGTTGGTCGGGCTCCACGTTGCCTCTTTTGCCTGGGAATCTTAATTGGGGAACAGAGGGGATGAAGTTTTTAGGAGTTTATTTGGAAAGTGACGTTTTTCAAAAAAAGAATTGGGAGGGTGTCATGGAGACAGTGTGTGCCAGACTGTCTAAATGGAAATACCTGCTGCTTCAGCTTTCCTTTAGGGGTAGAGTTCAAGTTGTCAATAACTTGGTTGCCTCGACACTTTGGCATAGTATGATGGTGTTGCCTCCTCCTGCAAGCCTCATCACTGCACTTCAAAAGACAGTGGTGGATTTCTTTTGGTCTGGTCATCATTGGCTAAGAGCTGCCATTCTCTACCTGCCGGTTAAGGAAGGCGGTCAGGGACTGATTTATATTTCAGCCCGTGTAGCCGCCTTTAGACTGCGGACAGCGCAGCGTCTGCTCTACAGTTTTGGACTACCATGGTTGGATACTGCATGTGTGCTGCTGAGGAAAGCTGGGGGTTATGGATTTGACAGGCATTTGTTTCTGCCCCAGCTTCATACCTTGGAGCTGACTGGACTTTCACCTTTTTACTGCTCTGTACTAAAAGCCTGCCGGCTGTTGCTCTGCAAGAGGGAAATGGTTTCAACACCTGGAACATGGTTGTTCGAGGAACCTATATTTGGAAACAACCTCATCAATTCACAGATTCTGGTTTCTGCTACCCTGAGGTCAAAGTTGAGAGATGCGGGGTGTGTGAAGCTTGGACATCTTCTACAGAATCCTGCTCCTGAGCTTTCTGCTTTTACTGGAATACGATCTCTCAGAACACTGGAAAATCTTGTGAAGGAGATTTGTCTCTCCTTGCCTGTGGCCTATCACACCTACGTAATGGATCCTACTGCATCTAGCCAGTGGGTGGATGGTGTGGATTTTGTTTTTCCTCCTCTGCGGGTTTCTCTGGCCTGCGAGGGATGGCAGGAGGACGGTACGAAACTCCTGTCCTGGACTACTCCTCAAATAGGAATCTTTGAAATCATCGGGAGGAAGTCTTTTTATTTATTATGTGTTAAAGTTTTGAACTTGCGCTCCTTAATGGAAGTCAGAGTGTCGAGGTGGGCTGAATTGTTTGGCACGTGGTCTTCTCCGAGGGGCTGTTGGAGATCCCTGTACAAAGCTCCTGTTGAGAAACGGGTAGGTGACCTCCAGTGGAGGGTCGTACATTGGATCCTGGCCATGAACAGATATCTGGTGCACCTTAATCCTGCTACGGGGGATGGGTGTCCGTTCTGTTCTGTTGCAGAAAGTGTGGAACATCTTTTTTTGCAGTGTTAACGTCTGACTGGACTTTTTTCTCTTCTTTGTTCTTTTTTTGAGGGGCTGGGGGAACAGTTTTCATGTGTGTGTTTCATTTATGGGCCAAAATATGTGGCCAGAAAGCAAAGAGTCCATGTTTTGCTAAATTTTCTTTCCAGTGAGGCCAAGTTGGCGGTACGGTTGACGAGGAAAAACCGGATACGGGGAGTTGGGTCTGACGATGTCCTGTTTCTTATTAAGAGACTTTTGGTGGCAAGGTTGAACATCGAGTTTAGTTTTTATAAGCTCACACACGCACTTTATGTTTTTGACGATATTTGGGCTGTACAAAATGTTTTGTGTTCTATCAAGGATGACTCTTTAGTGCTGAATTTTTTAGCTTGTTTCTTTGTTTTTGGTTTTTATTTGGTTTGTGATGTGAATATTTTCTTTGTGAAATGATGCCTGGTCATTAAAGGTGTTTTGAAACTCAAACTCTTTCTTTCATTTCTCCTCATTCTTTGATTTCTGTCTGTTTTTCTTGATGCTTCATGTTTCCTGAAGTACGGAGCCCGTGTCATGACATTAAAAAATTAAAATATATCTCGTTCCCACAGATTAATAACTCGTTCGCACGAAATACTATTCCGTTCCCACAAGATACTATTCCGTTCCCTCGAAATACTATTTCGTTCCCTCGAAATGATTAACTCATGCGAACGCAATAATTAATCCGTTCGAACGCAATAATTAATCACGTCATAAATCAATCACACGGATATGCTCTCAGTCCGTCCGGCCGCAAAAGCCGCTTTCAGCGGTAACCTCCGTGTCTCTGTGACCCACATTCGTTCAAGAAAGGAAAAAGAAAAATGATCAATTTATTACTGTCTCAATGAATATAAGAAAAATATCACAAGATTTATGATAGCTACGCTGCTTTGCCATAAGATAGCTTCTGCTAGCCTATTACTACTAGCTTAGCTCCTTGCGGAGCTCCTTGCTTGTCATGCCGGCATTCGGGCAACTGGCTGGTCGGTAGCCAGCCAGCCAGCTGATATTGTAGTTTAGGGTCAAATAGGAATAATAATATTTAAGACTTGTCTGTTATTAACATACTCTTTAGCAGTCAGTCGCTTCACATTCGAAGGCTATTAGCCTAGGCTACATGCTAACTAACTAGCCGATCGTTTATTAGTTAGCATGTAGCCTAGGCTAATAGCCTTCGAATGTGAAGCGACTGACTGCTAAAGAGTATGTTAATAAAAGACAAGTCTTGAATATTATTATTCCTATTCGACCCTAAACTACAATATCAGCTGGCTGGCTGGCTACCGACCAGCCAGTTGCCCGAGTGCCGGCATGACAAGCAAGGAGCTCCACGGGGAGCTAAGCTAGTAGTAGTAGGCTAGAAGAAGCTATCTTATGGCAAAGCAGTGTAGCTATCATAAATCTTGTGATATTTTTCTTATATTCATTGAGACAGTAATAAATTGATCATTCTTCTTTTTCTTTTCCCTTTCTTGAACGAATGTGGGTCACAGAGACACGGAGGTTACCGCTGAAAGCGGCTTTTGCGGCCGGACGGACTGAGAGCATATCCGTGTGATTGATTTATGACGTGATTAATTATTGCGTTCGAACGGATTGATTATTGCGTTCGCACGAGTTAATCATTTCGAGGGAACGAAATAGTATATCGAGGGAACGGAATAGTATCTTGTGGGAACGGAATATTATCTTGTGGGAACGGAATAGTATTTCGTGCGAACGAGTTATTAATCTGTGGGAACAAGATATTAATCTGTGGGAACGAGATATATTTTAATTTTGCAATGTCATGACACGGGCTCCGTACTGAAGTGTAGAAACAGGAAGTTTGTTGTTTCTGTGTCAAAGTGACTGAATGGAAATGTTGCTGCTGCAGCTCCATGTCTCCACCTGCTGGAGGGAGAGCAGAAGTGCAGCAGCTGATGGCAGCTTCCTCTGATGATGATGAGGGTTTTCTCTGCAGGTGAAGGTGTGTGTGAGCTGATGTGGATCCAGTGAATCCAGCAGCATGGATCAGTGGGAGGAACCACAGGAGGGAGCCCCTCCCTCTAGAAGCAGAGATGGTAACCATGATAACCAGAGCAAAGCTCACAGGTGAGATGAACATCTCCAACTGTCCACGATCTTCTCCATGTCAGAGCTTAGGACTCACACCAGCAACCTTCATTCTGCACAGGAACCAACCTGGAAATGGATCTGGATCCAGCTGTGTGTCATACAACAGTGACAAGTCAAAGGATTTACCTCTTCACTTCAAAGTCATCCATCCAGCAGTGGAGCAGTGAGTGTTTGTCAGAGTTTTTGGAGGCTGGATTCTAGTTCAGATGATCAACAGTTTTCAGAAGAAGGACTTGAGGTCTGGTTCAGTTCTGGATCTCTCTGATCAGACTCACTTGGAGCATCATGTGTGTGATGAGATCTTTTCAGTTGAGTCTTCTGAGAGACATCAGAGATGTTGGAGAAGAAAACATGTTGACTGCTGACTCTGACTGACAGCAGCTCCAGTCTAATGAGAAGAATCACTGCAGACTCCTAGGATTCAGATTTTCATGCTTTCCAAACATCACATTGTTCTAGTTGGACTTTCTGCTCTCAGAATTTCTCCATTTCTACATGGAGAATTGGAATTAGCTTTTCTAGAAAAAGGTCTGGATTGACTGACAGAAAATGCTGAAAGCTGGAAACTGTTGATCCAAACATGTCATGTTATTCCAGACTAAACAGCTCAGTCTGTGTTCATGTCAAAGTCCATCAGCTGTTCATGAAGAAGCAGATCCTCCAACACTCTGATGGTTTGGTGTTTGCAGAGGTCAACAGGTCACACAGAGAGTCCAGTCTGCAGCCTCCAGCTGTGGCTCCATGAAGAGTGACCAGTCCAAACGGAGTGCTCCTGACTTCAGAACTGAACCAGGACCTTCAGACTCACAGTAAGAAGCAGTTTCTAGTGAACAAAGATCTACTGATAAATCTTTTTCCACAGACAGTGTTTAGATTCAAGGATTCTAAGGTTTTTATTGCCATTGTCCATGAACAAAACAATTTCACAGAATAGGAATTTGCTGCGGTACCAATGTGCCACATACAACACTTTCAAATAAAAGTAAACAATAAGCAAAACAAAACAAAAACACAATGATCAGAACAATGAATAGCAGTACAATAGTGTAAACAGTGCAAACTGTGAATGAAGAAGGTGCCGATAGTGGACTGGTAACTGGACATATAAGGGAAATGTTTAAGGGGGGAGGAAAACGTGTTCATGAGTCTGACTGCAGAGGGAAAGAAACTTTTTTTGTGTCGTGAGTTTCTGGTCCTAGTGGACCTTAGCCTTTTGCCTGAAGGGATTGGTTCAAGTAATCCATGTCCAGGGTGAGAAGATGGGATTTGGTTGTTGGAGAGAAACCCAAACAGTAACTTCAGCTCCAAATCCCAAACAGCCATCATATTTTCTGATTTGAACAAATGTTTGATTTAAAAAAGAAACAGTTTGGTCTAATATTTTATTAAAAGTCTTTCTTGAAGTTTATTATATAATTAACCACAGAAAATCTAAAATATAATGATGATAATGGTTGGTCTCCATTAAAATTATAACTTTTTCTTTGTATCTCATCCACAAACTCAAACATTAAATTCTTAATTTTCTTCTGGTCTAAATGAGAATCAATAATCCGGTTTTCTGTGACTCTGATTCATCTCTGAGTCAGAATGAATGTTGGAATCATTGCTGTTCTGAAAACAACAGCATTCATGATGCATTTATGATCTGACATGATCCAAATCCAAAAGAACTCATTAAACACCATCATGAAAGAAACTCACTTCTAACTAAACAAGTGTTTTTCTATCAGGATCCATCAGAGACTCAGATCTGGATCTGAACCCAGCTGTGTTTCCTTCAGGATTGACCAGTCAAAGGGTCGTCCTATTGAATTTAAATCATCTTGTGGTCCAGAGAAGTGAGCTGCATGTTGTAAACATTCTTTCTAACAGACATTTCTGTCTTCATGTGTGCAGCAGTGCGTGTTGGAGCTTTTCCACAAACACAGAATCGATCTTGTAGATTCTACTGAGTTGTAAGGACACCAGTGGGTCCAGTAGGATCTGATTGTTTCTGATTCTCCACAGACTGGACCAGCAGAGCTCAGAGACTCCCAGTGGTCCGTCTGTCCAGCAGCATCAAACACAGCTGGACTCCATCTTTCTGGTCTGTACATGAACAACAACTACTTTTCCATCATTCTGTCCACAGTCGTCTCCATGCTGCACTTTGGACACCAGTGGACTGTCAGTGTGTCCAACATGGAGCTTATGTTTGGTCCATGACTTCACTCTGATTGGCTCATTCATCTGGAATTCTGTTGCAGCTGCTGGAGAACAACATTGTCACTTTTGTCAAGAAGGAGCTGAAGAAGATCCAGAAGCTTCTGAGTCACAGGGAGGAAGAGGAGGAGCTGGAGGATGAAGATGAAGAGCAGAGGAGCAGCAGAGAGTCACTGATGAAGATCACAGTGAACTTCCTGAGGAGAATGAAGCAGGAGGAGCTGGCTGATGGACTGCAGAGCAGTAAGAGGATTTCTCTGAAGGTTTCAGCTGCTGAGAAATGAAGATTTACTGATGTCTGAACACATGGAACCACAGGGATTCAAACCCTCATCATTCAGGGCTGCAGAGAGTTGATTTACTGTTTGTTGTCTTCATTCAGGTTTGACTGCTGCAGTTTGTAGACATGAAGTCCAATCTGGTCTGAAGAAGCAGTTCCAGTGTGTGTTTGAGGGGATGGCTAAAGCAGGAAACCCAACCCTTCTGAATGAGATCTACACAGAGCTCTTCATCACACAGGGAGGAAGAGGAGAGCTGAATGAAGAACATGAGGTCAGACAGATTGAAGCAGCATCCAGGAAAGCAGACAGAGCAGAAACAAGCATCAGACAAGAAGAGCTCTTCCAACTCCCAGCTGGAAGACCAGAACCAATCAGAACCTTGATGACTAAGGGAGTGGCTGGCATCGGGAAAACAGTCTTAACACAGAAGTTCACTCTGGACTGGGCTGAAGGCAAAGCCCACCAAAACCTCCACTTCACATTTCCATTCACTTTCAGGCAGCTGAATGTGCTGAAAGAGGAGAAGTTCAGCTTGGTGGAACTTGTTCATCACTTCTTCCCTGAAACCAAACAAGCAGGAATCTGCAGCTTTGAAGACTTCCAGGTCCTCTTCATCTTTGATGGTCTGGATGAGTGGCGACTTCCTCTGGACTTCCACAAGACTCGGATCCTGAATGACCCTAGAAAGTCCACCTCAGTGGCTGATCTGCTGACAAACCTAATCAGGGGGAACCTGCTTCCCTCTGCTCTCCTCTGGATAACCACACGACCTGCAGCAGCCAATCAGATCCCTGCTGAGTGTGTTGACATGGTGACAGAGCTCAGAGGGTTCAATGATCCACAGAAGGAGGAGTACTTCAGGAAGAGGTTCAGAGATGAAGAGCAGGCCAGCAGGATCATCTCCCACATCCAGAGATCCCAAAGCCTCCACATCATGTGCCACATCCCAGTCTTCTGCTGGATCACTGCTACAGTTCTGGAGGATCTGCTGAAGAGCAGAGAGGGAGGAGAGCTGCCCAAGAGCCTGACTGAGATGTACATCCACTTCCTGGTGGTTCAGGCCAAAGTCAAGAAGGTCAAGTATGATGGAGGAGCCGAGACAGATCCTCACTGGAGTCCAGAGAGCAGGAAGATGATGGAGTCTCTGGGAAAACTGGCTTTTGAGCAGCTACAGAAAGGAAACCTGATCTTCTATGAATCTGACCTGACAGAGTGTGGCATCGATATCAGAGCAGCCTCAGTGTACTCAGGAGTGTTCACACAGATCTTTAGAGAGGAGAGAGGCCTGTGCCAGGACAAGGTCTTCTGCTTCATCCATCTGAGTGTTCAGGAGTTTCTGGCTGCTCTTCATGTCCACCTGACCTTCATCACCTCCAAACTCAACCTCATGGAGGAAGAAAAACAGAAAGGGTCTTGGTTTTCTCTTCTTTTTCAAAGCAGTCCAGTCCAGTTGTACCAGAGTGCTGTGGAGAAGGCCTTACAGAGTCCAAACGGACACCTGGACTTGTTCCTCCGCTTCCTCCTGGGTCTTTCACTGCAGACCAATCAGAGTCTCCTAAGAGGTCTGCTGACTCAGACAGGAAGTAGCTCAGAGACCAATCAGGAAACAGTCCAGTTCATCAAGGAGAAGATCAGTGAGGATCTGTCTGCAGAGAAAAGCATCAACCTGTTCCACTGTCTGAATGAACTGAATGATGCTTCTCTAGTGGAGGAGATCCAACAGTTCCTGAGGTCAGGAGGTCTCTCCACAGAGAAACTGTCCCCTGCTCAGTGGTCTGCTCTGGTCTTCATCTTACTGTCATCAGAAGAAGATCTGGAAGAGTTTGACCTGCAGAAATACTCTGCTTCAGAGGAGGCTCTTCTGAGGCTGCTGCCAGTGATCAAAGCCTCCAACAAAGCTCTGTAAGAACTCTCAGGAAAATCACCTTCAGTCAACAAATGAATCTGAGTGAAAACATGAAATATTCAATAACTGCTGTCTGTCTTTGTTTTCTTCAGGTTGTATAAATGTAATCTATCAGAGAGAAGCTGTGCAGCTCTGTCCTCAGTTCTCAGCTCTCAGTCCTCCAGACTCAGAGGTCTGAACCTGAGTTACAACAATCTGCAGAATTCAGGAGTGAAGCTGCTGTCTGCTGGATTGGAGAGTCCAGACTGTAAACTGGAGACTCTCAGGTCAGGTTTTATTTAAATGTTGATTCTCTGCAACAAGTTCTGTCTGTTTTTCTCCATTTTAGGAGAAAGTGTCAGTTAGACATCAGTGCAGAGGAAACAGCAGAGGACTGTTGTATAGAATCAAAAAGAAAAACAACATTCTGCTTGAGTTAAAAATCCTGTTTTTTTCCGAATCTGATGGTTACAAATGTTTTGTGGTTTTTTGCACCGGACTAAACGGGAGAACTTAAGTCCAACCAGGTGTTGATATCTGTAACAAGTTCATGTCCTCTGTGTTCTTTGAAAGAAAACATGAATCAATCCCAGAACTGCAGATTTCAATGGACAAACAGTTGCAGTAGATTTCTGACTCACAGAGCAGCAGCTCCTTATGAAGAGACATGAGGAGGTCAAACTGCAGCGGACTGACAGGTCTTTCCCAAAGACCTGGTTCTGGGGATTATTCAGAACCGAGCTTGGGTCAGAATCAGGTCTTTCATTTCACATAGTCTTTAGGTTAGCTTCTGGTTCTCAGTCGTGGTGGGTAATCCAGAAAGCATTTTTAAACTACCCTGACTTTAACCCTGAACTTGGGCTGAAGATTTCAATGGCGGCGTCTGCATTATCATCAAAAGAAAAAGTTTCTGCTTGTAGTAGAAGAACAGACAAAGTGAACGCATGAGTTTAACAGGACAAATAACTCGGCAAAACACAAAACAGCTAAACAACTAAAGACATTTGATCAAAAAGCCACACTTAAACCCAAATCCGTCCAGACAGGCAAATGGAATGGTATCCCACAATTCCTTGCGTTGCAGATCTAACAGCAGCACAAAAATTACACCTACTTGATTGTCGGTCTGTCATTAGGGCGGGTTTCACCTGACTGAATGGACCAAGTTCCTGGACCTCCAGCTGCATCACTGCTCCTGAACACACTTTTCTTTCTGATTGCAGGTTGAAGAACTGCAGTTTGTCAAAGACCAGCTGTGAAGTTCTGGTCTCAGCTCTGAAGAAAAACCCGTCTAATCTGAAAGAACTAAACCTGAGCTACAACCAGAACCTGCAGGATTCAGGAGTTCTTCATCTGTGTGGTTTTCTGGAGAGTCCAGACTGCAGACTGCAGAAACTGAGGTCAGACTCCATGTTTTAGTTGTTTTCAGATCAAAATGATGACAAAGTTGTGTTGACCCAGTGAACAGAAATGTCCAGATTCTGATCTACAGCTGCATTTTCCTGCAGCTGCTTGTTCTCCTCAAAGATCTGCAGAAGAACTTCTTCTTTTCTTCCTGCAGCTGCTTGTTTTAAAGCTGTCTGCTGACATTTGTGCTCCACAAAGTTCTGCTTGCAGCCATCAGCTCTTCTTTGTGTCTTTGCTCCAACAGACTCCTTTAACCCTTGTGCTATCTTAGATGACCCCACCCTTACTTTGACATGTTCTCCCTACCATGACAAAGGTGGATAAAGGTGGAAAAATTTCATATAATCCATTGAACCAGTGATCACAAATCATTGAAAAAAAAGGTTCAGAGCTCTGTCTAGTGAATCTAGATGACCCAACTCCCAACGGTAAAGTGCCTAGGACAGCACAAGGGTTAAAGCGCGTGCAAAAGAAGCAGCCGTGCACGTTCACATGCACTCTGAGTCTTGCTGCTGTGTTTCAGCAGATGCAGCAGAGATTCCAGCGGCTGATGTTTGTGAGCAGACAGTGACAGAGTCCTGCTGCAGCTGGATGCTGCTCTGATAGACACATCCTCCACAAATATCCTCACCTTTTCATCCACAAACATCATCACATCATCCATCAAGGCTCCCAGCAGATGGTGACACTTCATTCAGAGCTGAAGTCATGGATCAGGGATCAATGTCCAACATTTGCTGCTGACTCTTCCTCATCACTTCCTTCTTCTCTCTGCTTTGATCTGTTGGAGCTGAAAGTCTCTGCTTGAAGGGCTGCAGCAGAGAAGGACTGGAAGATCATCTCCTGAAAACTGGGCTGAAGACTTTCCAGCATCCTGCTGCTGAAATTCTCCCATGATTCAGTGCTGTTTGGAGAAGAGCTGAGCAGAAAGAGGAAGTGGACTTTATCTGCTGTTGCTGCAGAAACATCAGTTGGTTTGGATGCAGCCACAGGCTGATGTTTGACTTTCACACATCTGGACTTCTTTCCTGAAGCAGCTGCATGTTGTCCTGAATGTTTCTGAATGTTCTTCTTCTCTGCTTCTGCTGGACTCTTCTGATCTGCTGCTGTTGCTTCACATCTTTGGACTTTATCTAAACTTTCTGATCTTCTTCAGCTCTGAACTCTTTGGAAGAAGTGAAGGATGAAAAACATGAACTTTGTCTTTAAACTCAACTCTTTGTTCTGGATTCAGGTTGATTAAGTGCAGTTTGTCAAAGACCAGCTGTGCTGCTCTGGTCTCAGCTCTGAAGTCCAACCCGTCCCACCTGACAGAACTGGACCTGAGCTGGAACAGCCTTCAGTCTTCAGATGTTCAGCAGCTCCAGGATCTGGTGGAGAGTCCAAACTCCAAACTGCAGACTCTGAGGTCAGTAGAGGGTTGGAGTCAGTCCAGCTGCTTCCAGATGTTTGGTCCTAAATTTAGTCTGAGAGCAAAGATGCAGAGTTTCCTGTGAAGCTGCAGCTTCTCAGTGAAGCTCTGAGGAGAATGATGACAGGCTTCAGGACAACAGTCAGCCAATCAGAGCAGCAGAAGCTCCAACAGGTGAAGATGACAGGAAGCTGCTGCTCTGAACAGGACTGAAGCTCCTGCTGCTCTTTCTGCTGCTGTGCTGCATCACTGACTGGCAGAACAGGATCAGGAGACACTCCTTCATCTCTGACTCTACACTTTCTCTCTGCAGGTGGAAGTGGTGGCACTGACGTTCCTCCTGGAGGAGCAGAGAGGAGGAGCAGCAGCAGCAGCTGGTCTGCAGAGATGTTGTGACTGGACGGTGTTCCTGGGAGGTGGAGAAAAGAGTGATGGAGGAATCAGAGGAAGTGGAGATGAGTGTCAGAGCTGCAGCAGGAACTGATCTGAGATCAGTTCTTCTGTCTTTCAGTTATGGTGCTGCAGCTCCCCCGGTGGACTGATGGAGAACTGCACTTCCTCTTCTCATTCTAACTTGGAGTGTTGATCTGAAACATGGGTTGGATTCATATGTTCAGCAGCTCCAGGATCTGGAGAAAAACAGACCTGCAGACAAACAGACTCTTTTCTAGATCATCACTTTCTTCTTTGATCTCCATTTGATGGACAGATGTGAGTTTGGGATGGACCAATCAAGGATTGAGGGAATCATTGATCAGACAGAAAATTTCTGGATGACATTGATCTATGTGTGGGTCAGGGGAAAACACAGTCAGGTGTTGGATTCTGGTTCTGTGTCTGGAACAGGGACAGAACCAGAACTCTGGATCAGTAGATTCTGGTTCCAGATGTTTCACACTTGATTTCTGTTCTCCAGAAACTCTCATTGACAAACAAACACAGAGTTTCATTCAGAAACCTCCAACATGGTCATGTGACCAGAATGTTCATAGTGGAGACTCGGACAAACGCTGTGGTCACATGACTCACTGGTTTGGATTCAAGTCCTTTGAAGTCAGTTTTTAGAGCAGAAATCCCGTCTGATCTCAGTTAGTGAACAAAAGTCTCTCAGTTGAATCATTTTTCTATCATCTCTGTTCTGTTGATGATCAAATATTGACTCATGCAGTTTGAGAGACTCAGAGTTTTGCTTTGATGTTTTCCACAGTTTTCTGACTGAACTTCCTTTTTCTTTGGTGTTTTGTGTGTAAAACTCTGTTCTTTTTCATGCTGACAGCATTTTTAGCTGCAGTTTTAAAGAAGTTTCATCTAAATCCAGTAGAATCTCCTCATTTTCTAGAATGTCTAAACTAGTAGAAACTTTCTGAGCATAAAGCCTGTTTTCTCCAGAGGACATGAATGAACAGAGTGGATCTTAGTGAGGAATGACAGCCTCTGGATGCAGAGAATCACTTTGATGCAGCTGCTGCAACAACACCAACTGCACTGAAGCAGGAGGGAGAAGGGAGACACCTGCTGGCTGTTTGCAGAACTGCATCTTAGTGTCCAAAGGCTTCAAACTGAAAGCTGTCTGTAAAATTCCTGCAGCCTGTTTGGATCTAATAAATGCTCTTTTGAATCAACTCTGTGTTTTCTATTGATGTCTGTCTTCATTCTATCTTTGACTCACAAACAGACTTGAATCTTTAGCCTTCCCCCTCATCCTGTTTCAGCTGTTCTCATCTTCATGGGTTTGGTTCCTTCTCAGTAGAAATGGGTTGGAAAAGAGCTTTGGAATGTTCAGGTGGTGCTGATGTCTTTCTAGATGGGGGTGGGCAGAACAGATGAGAGCCCCTCCCTCCTGATTCAGAGGGGAACAGTGGGCAGCAGCTGAAAGGAGGGAGTGGAAATGGGAAAAGTTCTCTGCAGGTTTCTCCTTTCCAAGAACAGAGGGACACGACTCCATGCACAGCAGAAGCTACAGAGTTGGAAAACATGCCCAAAGCTGCAGCACCACCTGCAGAAAGATGCTTCCTCTTCAGGCTCCGCCCCTCCACATCAAGAAAGATCAGAGTTTCTGCTGAGCTGCTATTGGAGCTTTTAGGGGGTCAGGTCTTTAGGAAAATTTGCTGTCAATGAAACCAGGAAGTAAAGTGTTTTAAAGTTTAGATTGATGACATCATCAGTTGTGGAAACACTGGAAAATGGAAATCCAGCAGAGAAGTAAACATCAGGAACTTCCTGCAGGACAAACTGTTCTAGACTGTTGGAGACAGTAACAGCTTTGGTCTGGGAGTTGTCCAGATTCTCAGATGAAATCTTCTCCTCCAATATCTGCTGCTTCCATCACCTGAGAGACTTGTTCTTCCATCCAACATCAGCACCTCTGAAAGAACCGCCAATGGATCAGAACCAGACTTCTGTCAGCTGGAACTGGGGCTTCTTCCAGACCATGACATGTTGTTCAATAAAGTTCATTCCAAAGCGTGACTGATTCATGAAGTGGTTCCTTGAGCCGTGAGTTTTGCCAGCAGCAGGAATCCCTGAGAGTTAGGAGACAGTTTGTGGAGAGAGTTTGTAGATTTAGGAGAAACCAACGTTTGAAATGAAACCAAAGTGTCCTAAACCAAAATCACTGAGCACATCTCAATGTTCCACAAACAGTCATTTTCCACAGTGGACCGTCACCACACACTTTACAAGACAGTTTCTCACAACTTTATGACAACAAATCCTGAAATTGTTCCATTCAAGGAAACATTGACTAATATTTGTATTGATGCTGTTTTCCATCTGTGTTTTCAAACCTGCATCAAGAATTAGCTCATGTTTATTGATTCACTTTCTGTGGAAGTTTGGCTTCTCTAATGAACCACCAGAGGGCGACAGACAACTGTTGATATTATGAACACAACAGTCAAAGAAATCAACATGAAACAAGAAAAAAGTCCATTCTAGAGGCCACTCTGACGTCATCATCATCAAAGACAGCGTTACCTAGTAACCATACCAAGACCATAGCAGCTATAGAGGGAAACACAACAAACCATCAACGGCGGTTAAAGCAGTCAGATGTTTGTTCTGCAGCTCAGCAAAAATCTCTGCTTTAGGTTTTGGGGAGAAAAACAAAGGAAAACACACGGAGAAGGATTCTGCAAAGGAAATCCCAAGTTCTATTGGTAAGTCAGCGTCCTGGAAACATGCTTTGTTGGTTCTGAAGTGGCATGAATGCAGACTTAGATTGGTTTGTTTCCTTGGATTCTTCAGATGGATTCAAGCTGTAAATGTTGTCAGCATAAAGCAAGTTTGGACTAAACTAAAGCAGAAAGTGGCTTTGAAGATGGTCAGGAGAAATGAGGGCTTTTTTCAGGAACTCTTGGAAGAGGAGGACTTCTCCAAACAACCAGAATCTAGGAGGAGGTTTTTTCAGCATTGAGATCAGGATTTAGCAGGACCTTCAATCTCATTTTGGTTCAATCCAAATGTTTACCGTCATATTCAGGAGTTCAACTCTGAAAGCCACCATGACATCATAGACATTAAAGACCCTGTTACCTAGCAACCAAACACAACAAACTGTAGACTATTCAAACTGGACATTTTGGGCCAACAATTCTTTTCTAACTCAAGTTTTTATGAAAAATCCAAATGATGGAAACAGATTGTGTAAAGGAAATGAGGATCTATTGGTGAGTCACAGTCCTGGAAACATGAGTTGTGCTCTGATGAAGACGGCTGATCCAAATGTGGATTTTTGAAATGTTCTTCATGAGATTCAAACTGATTGAAGCTTTGAATTAAAGGTGTCAACACATTTCTGCATTGGATTCATTCTGTTTCAGTGTCTAAGGTTGGTTTTGTGGCAGAAACCAAGTTTTTGTTGAACAGTAGCGTTTGAAAAAGCAGAAAGTGGCTCTGAAGATGGTCAGGAGAACTTCTTTGAAGAGGAGGACTTCTCCAAACAACCACAACCTTAGAGGAAGTTTTCTGAGCATTCAGAGAATGCTTTTACAATGACTCATCATTTTCCACCAGAAGCTAATGAGTTTTTCCAAATGCATGCTGGGTATTCTTAGTTCTAGCTTGGAAGGCACTTTGTGGGATTTCCCTGGAAAACCTGCTTTATCCATCATTTTGGTCTCTTTTTCTTCTTCTAAGTTCCAGCTTGGTGAGTGTGCAGGTCGCCATGGCAACCAGTGTCCAGGTCAAAGGGAGGACCACGGCCATCCAGTCTCCAGGCTTTTGGATTGATTTGGATTTGATAAACATTTGTTTCCCACATTTTAATAGTAGAATTCAACACGGGACACATAGTGGATTGTAATCATAGGAACAAAAACAGCAACAACAAAATAATCCTCCTCCCCTTAAAACATGCATTTGACTCTGAACAAGTCTAAACCAAATCCAAGCAGAGACCAGCACTGGGGCTCCTCTGAAGGTCCAGACACAGAGAGGCCCAGAGTGACCCCCATTTCTCCTTTTTGGTCTCTCCAGTGGCTGACTCCGCCCCTTAGGACGTCCCCCTGTGTGGATCAGTGGAACCTGCTGCAAATGCAGGCTCTGGTTCTAACTGCTGGATCAGAAGTGGAATGTGAGCTGTAGTGGTGTGTCTGCAGCTGGATGTGGAACACATGAGGGAGGGGTCAAAGGTCAATCTTTCTTCCAAACAAATGTTGTCAGTCTATTCTCCAACAATGCTCCAACATCTTCAAAGGTTTTTGGTCCCAAATCCAGAGTGGAGCTGGTAGGACGTGATCATTTCAGCCTCAGATTTGGGATCTGTCATCTCTCTGCCACCGTGACACCGAGTGATGAGTTCATGCTCCAAAGCGGCCCCATCGCTGGCTTTAGGGACTATTCCAAAAGCTTTCAATGATGGCGGGGAATGAACATTAGGAACAGATGACGGCTTGAAATGTCTGCTGTTGGTTTCTGATCCAGACAGAAATTCAATCAAATGTCTGTGAATCCATGAATTCCTTAGAATCTTTGACTCTAGATTCAGATCCATCTGGTTCAAAGGATGAAACTGCAGCTAAAAGTCTTTCAAAAGTCCAAATCCTCAAAGATGAAACAGAAAGTTCCTAGAAAGTCAAATGAAAAACAATCAGATTGTCTTAGATAAACCCGTTTGGAAGTTAAAGCATAGAAACAAAGAAAGTTCCAAAAGCTAAAAGCCTTAAATCAAGAAAAGTCCAAAGAAAAACAGAAATCCCACATTTGGATCAGTAAAGACATGAATTCTCCAGAAACATCCAGAAACAGCTCTGAGCAGCAGCCATGAAGGGACTGAGAACAGACGGACATCAAAGCAGAATCCAAGCAGCACCTTCATCCTGATGAAGCTCCGCCCTCTGACCTTCAGCAGTCATCTCCAGGCTCCGCCCCCAGTCTGTGACGGCTGGATGATGCTGTCCTCCACCTGCAGCTGGACCTGGATGTTCTCTCAGACCATGTGGCCTCATGGATCAGAAGGTTGAGGGTTCAAGTCCCTTCATGGTTGAAGTCAGACAGAAAGTGAAGAAGAGGGAACATTCAGAGCAGTTTCTGTGCTGTTTGGTTCCTCATGAGTCACGTCTAGATCAGGTCTGGATCCCAGTCAGAAAGTGATCAGGAAATCTGCAGATCAAACCTTCATTTACTGAAATGGAAAACATCAACTGACTTTCTACAGATTCTACTTCCATTCATCAAACTCCAACAGGAAGAAGATTTACAATCAATCAAATCTGTTGATTTCCTGACAAACGTTGTTTTCTCTTCCTGTTTGAATGTTTGATTGTTTTCAAACATAAAGAGAGTTTCTTTTCTGTTTTTAGCTTGAAATTTCTGTTGAAATGTAAAGGTTCATTCAGAATTCCCCAGTGGCCTCATGTTGGAGGAGGGGCTTCATGAGATGCTGCTGGGGGCGGAGCTTGAACACACACCGCTTCCTGGAACCCAAACTCAGGCTAAGTGGAGGAAAAGTTGGGATTTGTGGTGTTTGTAAAGATCTGGAATGGTTTCCTCCCACAAAAAGGCCTTTTTCTAGTTTCCTGCAGATGAATTCTTTTCCTGCTGGGAGTTCTCATCTGGGTTTGCAGATTCTTAGTTGGAGGAAAACTTGGAGCAAATTCTTCCCAGAAAAAGGATTTTCTCTGGAGTGAATTGACATGAACAGAGTGAGTTTGGACTGAAAGCAGCAACAGGGAGGAGATGTTAGAGCTTCATCAGAAAACAGCTTTCTGGAGGAGTTGGAAGACGTCAACAGTCACAGTGATGGTGAGGAGGAGGAGGAGCTAAGACTTCCAAAGTCATGTGACTGTGGGAGCTGCAGCAGCTGCAAACATCTGGACTTCCTGCTGCAGCTGCAGACCTTCATGTGACTGTGGGAGCTGCAGCAGCTGCAAACATCTGGACTTCCTGCTGCAGCTGCAGACCTTCATGTGACTGTGGGAGCTGCAGCAGCTGCAAACATCTGGACTTCCTGCTGCAGCTGCAGACCTTCATGTGACTGTGGGAGCTGCAGCAGCTGAGCAGCTCAGCATCTCTGCAGACTCAGACGGAGCTCAGAGCTTCTGAAAGGAAATGACAGAGTTGTGGGAGTTTAGTGGCTGAACTTCTTGTAGGTCCTGCTTGGTTCAGGTTGTTGCTGGTGGTGGAAAGAGCTCCTGCAGACCTCTTTGCTGTTGGAAGGATCTTCTGTCTGCAGACTCTCTGATGCTCCAGCAGGAGGCGCTGCAGTGTGGTCCTCCTCATGAGTCCTGAAGCTGCACCGTCAGCAGCAGAGCTTCAGAGCTGCTTCTTCTCAGACCACTTTCTTTGGTTCTGATGTTTTATTATATTATTATGATAATTATGATGATGATTATTATTATTCATTTATATTTTTTGATTCTCTTTTATGGTGTTTACATGTGTAAAGGGCACATCTGAATAAATGTATTGTAGCATCCCGTGTTCTGTTCCTTTGTTAATGTTCTATTAGATGCTAATTTGCTTTGTTGATTACGGAGAACAGTGGACGTGGCGGGAGACAGGAGGAAAAGCCGTGAGACTGGGAGGGAAGCTGGTTTTTGGTTGGAAAGGCTGTCCCTGTTATCTTTTGTACGGCGTGGTTACGGCCGACAGTAATCAAGTGTTTGGAATAAATGAGGAGTTTATGGTGAAACCAGCGTCTGCATTCTTTGAAACGCCACAGTATGTACAGATTTAAAAGGGGAAATACATTTAGGCTCAAACAAACAAAATAACATTTTTATTAATAAATATTATTTATTTTAATTAGGCAGTAGGATCAAACAAAATGCAAAAAAAAACAAAACAATTTTGTTAGAAGTAAAGATCCACCTCTATTGTTATGTTTTTAATTTTAAAAAATGTTCAAACTTTGATGACACTAAAAATAACAAAGTAAATTAGATGGATGATCAGAATCAGAATTACTTTATTGATCCCATATGTGGGAAATTTGTTTAATATATTTATGTATTATGTAATATTTAAACAATTTTGTCCAAAAACCTGAAAGGAGGTGACGTCACTTTTCCTACCAATATTTCATGTCATAATTTTCAGATTATTGCATATTTCAGTTCGTGAGGACCTGTGTTGTCCAGGAAATATATTACTTTTTGTTTTCTTTTGGTTAAATAAGCCCAAGAAGACCTGGCTGCAGACGACAAAATGGCGACAAACATCAATAGCCGGAACCGGAAGTAACGCCCTGTTCCCCCTTCACCAATTAGGTTGCTCTTTTTCTTGTCGAATAAGATTAGTCACACCATAATTTTGTTAATAAAAACTGCCACTTTCTCTTTTCTTTGCCAGGACAGAAAAAAAGCGATGTTATGCCGCCATCGACATCATTATGTGAGCGACAGACAACACTCCAGACCAGCTGGTGGCGCTAAAGCACCATGAGGCTGTTAGCCAAACAAAGAAGAAGAACAGCACGAGGCGCTACCAGCTTGTAGCTAGCTTGTGTTGAGAGACTGGCGGCGGTTTTGTCCGGACGTTCGTGACGTTTTTGGACCGAAAGGAGGATACGAACTGTCAGCATCGAGTGAAAAAGCAGCGTAAAGGAGGAGTTTGTGGGAGTTGGAGCTGAAGATCGGAGCAGGAACCATGTCTTCCCTTCAGTCTCTGAGAGAGTTGATCAGCGAGCGACTAGCTGCTGCTGCTGAAGAAATCTGCAGACTCTGTGAAGGAACCATCGTCCAGTACGAGGAGGAGCTCTGTCGTCAGCGCAGACTGCTGGATGTCATCTGGAAACCACAGCTGCAGCTCCACCACATAGGTATGTCACCTTCATCACACAAACACAGAAGAAGACCTTTGAGCTCCATGCTTTTCTTTATGGGGACCCGTCTGTCACTCAGTGGTGGTTCTGCATTAACTTACTACCCGGGCGATAAACCAATCAATTTCCTGTTTTACTTTGTGTACGAACTGTGCTATACAGTACAGTATAGAGTACCCTTCCCCCCCGCACACATAGAAATTTGATGACTTCCTTTTGTGTTCTCTATCTTTATTTGTCCATTTTACACACAAAACAAATCATGAAGTTTATAAACTACATGGGTGTCAAACTCCGCCACACAGGCAGCCTAAATCCAAAACGCGCTTAGGTTTCGGGCCGAACAAGAAACATTTACTGAAAACACTAAAACTAAACTGAAAATGAATAGAAACAGACAGGAATATTAATCCAGAATAAGTCAAGTTTATGAACATGCTGCAAAAAAAGCCTGGAGATATGATCACTTTTAGGTTTTATAAAACATTAAAAACTTAACCATAGAACTCATCACTGGGATTACTCCAAAAATATTTGGCATTTTCCCAATTTTGTGCAACACCAACAGTAAAAATCCTCCAGAAACTTCAATCCATTCAATCACTTCACACCCAGTATAAAACCATTTCAATCATTGGTGATTTTGATTGACATGTGAACAACATTGATGATGTCATGATTGAGAGTTTTTTTTCACAGATTTCAAAAATGTCCCACAGCTGCTCACAACAGAGGACACACTCTGGACTTGGTCATTACCTACAGCCTGTCTGCTGGAGGGTCCAGTGTGTCCAGTTGTGTATATTTGTGTACATCTGTCCAGAAACCACTTGTGTACACATTCCAATGTACACATCTGGAGCAGCTGCTTGTGCTGGTGGAACCACACCCCGGTGTGTTCAAGTCCCGACTGTGCTCCATAAATGCAGATGCCAATAACGTGTGTCACATATGATCCATGAGTGATGAGTGACATGTCTTTATCAGAAACTACTGTGTGTTTGTTTCTGTCACCAGTGGATTCAGCATTTTCCTTCTCTAGAACCAGAAGAACAAACTGAAAGAACAAAGTTTCAAGTTCTCTTCTCATCTCATTGCACAAGGCAGAAAAAAGGCGGGACTTCAACCATCAGCCTGAAACAAAGTTCACCTTTAAACTGTGTCAATGTCAGATGGAGAAATAGAATAGAAAATGTTAGAAGAACCTTAAATGTGACCTGTGTAAAGCATTTAACATTTAATTTAAATTAAATATTGACACTTTTAATGACAATTTTGCTTATTTATTTCACATTTTAAAGAATTAATGTCACATTTATTTTATTATTTAATGGCGTCTATATGTATTTTTTCACTGAGTCTCAGTCTCAGACATTTTCTCCAATGATCACAGAGTTTATTGATGCTTGAAAAAACCTCAAAAGTCCTGGAAACGAATAAAATTCTCCTTGTTGTGTTTGTGTCCCTGCAGTTCTCCCCCAGCATTGGATGACTGAAGAGGAAGATCTCTGCAACCAGCAGAGGAACTTCAGAGTGGAACAGGAGGAACCAGAACCTCCACAGGTTAAAGAGGAACTGGAGGAACCAGAACCTCCACAGATTCAAGAGGATGAAGAAGGAAACCAACATGAAGAACCAACATCAACTACAGATGAAGAGACAGACCCACAGAACAGAGATCAGAGGAAGAGGAGGGACAGAAGTCATGTCCAAAGTGTGGACAGCTCTCACATGTCAGCAGGTCAGTGTGACTCTGATCTTCATCTCCACACTATCGGTATGTTCACTTCAACAACGGTTCTATCTTGAGCTTTCAAGCTCTCCAACATGCAGTCCATCAACAGCGTGTCCTGGAAGAGTCTCTTCTGTCCCTTCCAGTTGAAAAGACAGAAGACATTGTTGGTCAGTGCAGCCCACAACATTCTTCAAATCAGATGATCTTAGTTAGTCCCTCCAGCTAACGACAAACAGGAAACCTTAACAGATCAAAGAGAAGATTGTTAGCAGATAAAAAAGTCCAATCTGTTTTGTCGTCTGTGGTTCTAAGTTTGTAGTTCAGTTCTTTTCAGCAGATTTCTCTGTCAAACCCAAAATCCCATCTAAACCTCTTTGATGTCTCCATGTCTCCAATTCCAGACATTCAGACAGATTCTATTTCCAAAACTCCATTTCAAGCTAAAGCCAAAGACAGGGTCCTGCTCATGGATCTGCAGACAGAAAAGATTCAAACCTGAACACATCAGTGAAAAAACTGCTTAGTGTCAGAAATATAAACACTGAAAGACTAAAGAACCATTTGATCCAGTTTCTTCCAGACTGAAAACCCAACAAGAGCCATAAAGTTCCACTTCACTGTTTAACAAAATACTTTTTACTTCTGTTTTTCTGGCTGTTAAGACAATCATTATATTAAATGTAGCTTTTTAAATTTTTTTAAATTATAAATAAATAAAAAAAGTCTTTGCACCACATGGTCAGATGCTCAATCTTCTGTCTTTAGAAGGTCCCGTCATTGTTGCTGATGAAGGCAATTACCATTTTGTCACCCGCAATCTTAAGGATATTATTTGTTGAATGCATGGGTTTGCAGTCGTGATTGAGGATAGAGAGAAAGGGGCTCAACACACAGCCCTGTGGCAAGCCAGTGCTGAACATGATGATTGGGGTTAGAAGATGCTGGGCAGAGGGAGCTGGTGTTGAGTTAGCCATAGCTTAGCTCTGAGGCCTCAGCTTTTTACGTAAGGGTTAATAGCCAACAAATTGTGCAGTTATTACTTTTTAACGCACGCTGTGGAAGCCTTCACTTCCGCGAAGTGCGTTTAAAAAGTAATAAACGTACAATTCGAAGGCCATTAACCCGCTTATACCATGGTCAGTTACAAAAGCAATACATTTTAACCAGGTTTTAGTCCTTAATTCTTGTTTTCTTTTTATGCTACGTGATGCGGTGCATCGCACTGCACCGCGTCGCGCAGCACCACCACTGCAGTCAAGATTCGGCGATAGATCTATGCCGATCGTCCCGATGGGTTTGAATAAAGCATCAGTTCAGAGAGAACGTTCATCTCTTACCGCTTGTTTTTGTCCAGATGATGAAGCAAAAGGTTGTTTTAAAGAAGCCGGCACAGTGATACAAAACATTTAAGCTAGCTGACCGCAACTTCTTTTTTCACCGTGCGGTTATCAGGAGTTAATCCACACATAGCAGCCAATCAGAATCGAGTATTCAACCGGACCATGGTATAATCGTCTTTATTTACAATCTCGATGCCATCTTCACCCACTTCCTCTCGACCAGGTGGGGTAGTTTTTCAGTTTTTCTAGCGTTCTCAGGGACTGTCAAATACTTTCAATAAAGAAAGACATTGTTAAATATATTGGGTCTTGGTCAATGTCTGCATCCATCGTTGTGTATTTTTCTGGTAAATCTCGGGGAATTGGATGAAGAGGGATTGGACCGCACACCTAGAACTTAAATAGGACGCTGAATAGGTGAGTTAATTAGACTGTACCGCCCGCAGGGAGGAGTAACCAAGTAAACGCACTGCTCGATAAAACCCTTGAGACGATCACAGTTGCAGGCAAATCTTAACAGCAACATGAACTAAAGGCATGATTGCGGAAACAACCTGTGCAATGAATACTGAATCACTTTGCACTTTAAAGCATACTACAAGAGCGGCTTCTTTCTGGGAACAGTTTTTTTTAACTGTTCTTCACTCTTTCTTACTTCTTTTTCTCTTCAGGACACTTTTAACAGGTTAATATGTGTTTGTGCTTGTGGGGTAGTGAAAGCTTGTTACATGCGCAGCAGCGCGTCCGTGGAATAGAGCGCAGGTGCAACAAAAGACTAGAAGACACAACATCACACAAAAATGTACAGAAATGAGTGACACTGAAAAAAAGATAAATCCAAAATCACTTCACTTTAATTGATAATTCCATAGAACGCGTTTAACTCGAAGCTTCTCCCTGGAACAAACTCTGGTGTGCATTCACAGCCATGGACCTGCATGTTCAGGCTATTCTCCTGCACATTTACTCTCCGTGTGGGTAGGCAAGGCAAGGCAAGGCAAGTTTATTTGTATAGCACAATTCGTACACAAAGTAATTCAAGGTGCTTCACAAAACAGAAAAATGCATTAAAATCACAATACATCATAGAAATAATCAACATAAAATTTACTTTAAAAGAAAAGAAAAGAAAAAAAAAAAGATTTAAAAAGAAAGGAAGGAAAGAAAAGTGCAGATAGGACCTTTCAGTCATATACACGGCTAAACAGAAATGTTTAAGTCTAGATTGAAACATGAACACAGAAGAGGCCTGTCTTACGTCTTCAGGGAGGCTGTCCAGATGTTAGCTGCAGAATATGAAAACGCTGATTCCCCTTGTTTAGTTCTGACTCTGGGAATCAACAGGAGCCGGACCCTAAGGTCCTCAGAGTACCAGATGGTTCAATGGCAATAACATGTCAGAGATGAACTTTGGTGCACGGCCATGGAGAGACTTGTACACAAGCAGAGCTGCTTTGAAGTCTATTCTTTGAGGTACAGGGAGCCAGTGCAGAGACCTGAGCACAGGACTAATGTGATCATACTTCCTGGTTTTGGTCAGGACTCGAGCAGCAGCATTCTGGATGCACTGAAGCTGTTTTACAGCTCGTTTGGAGAGGCCGGTGAGCAGGCCGTTACAGTAGTCTAACCTACTGGAGACAAATGCATGAATAAGTATCTCCAGGTCTCGCTTTGACATTATTTTTGATTTTGGCAATGTTTTTCAGATGGTAAAATGCCGCTGATCTGACTTGATATGGCTGTTAGTTCAGGTCAGAGTCCATGATTACCCCTAGGTTTCTGACTTGATTTGAAAGTTTTAGAGACAGAATGAAGGTAACTGCTGACACCAGTATGTTAATGTGTGTGTGACTGGGTGAATGGGACTGTGACTGTAAAAGCGCTTTGTCCTTGTAGGTAGAAAAGCGCTATACACGTATATGCCATTTACTTCCTCTTTGTTTCTGTGGACCAAAGACGATGACTTGAATGCCTCATTGCCTCCTGTGAGACCTAATGTGTGTTGCTGTCAAAACACTGCGTCAGCTGTGTCATGAATGAACATGTGACCTCAAAACAGAAGAAAAGGAAGATCAAGTTATTGATGTGTTGTATTTAATTTTATATGTTGAATAATAAAGGAAAGTAAATTGGAGCCAAGCTGTAGTTTTATTAACCTATTATTGATAAAAGTTTCATTATGGAAGCTAAAGATCATTTTTAAAATTGTAAACAAAAAACATGTTCTTGAATACAATTGAATACGATTCAGAATACAATGAGTTATTTGACATTTTTTTTATTTCAGTATATAATCACACTTTATTTTACCTCAAATAAAGGAATTTTACTATTGGCTAATTTCCGACAGGACTTTAGTCAAACTGTTATTTTAAGGTATGAAAATTGTCGGTGTGAAAACTTTCTGGGGACAATCCAGTCATATTTTAACACAATCATAGTTCCCTAAAGAACATTTAATTTACACAATTAAAAAATCAATAAAAGCAAGTAAAAAATAAAATGGTTTATTCTTTTCATCATGTTTGTTTTAAAGTCTGCAAGAACATTCACAGAGCAGCTCTGAGCAAATGACCATCAGGATTAATGACGCCACATTTAGGGGAATCAAGAAAAAGACTAAGCTTGATGAGCAATAAATATTTAAAGTTAACATATAACTCAAAAGCATGTTTTGCCAAGTAAGAAATGAAAATATGTTGTATCTCATGAATTAAAGATAGGTTTTCTGCAGACCAGCACTTTTCTTTTTTTTTTTTTTTTTTACAGTGGATGCTTTTAACCACCAAAAAGATTAATCAAATGAAACCAAATCCCTGCTATTCCATTTGAAAGCTGCACTTCAACACTGTGGCCATGTTTTGCTCATGAAGCACTTGCAAAAGTTAGGGTTGAATATGTTTGGGCTTCAGGGACAGCAGTGAGTCTACTGAAGTCAGACTAAGATTCCTTTGCTCTGCTTTTTTCCTGCTGCTGCTGGTCACTTCCTTTCATTCTTTCCAGAAAAGAAATACAAGTGGCCTTATTGCAGCCAAGCAGTGGACATGCTGGGTGTGACATGACCTTCTGAATCATTGCTGGTGAAAGAACAAACTGAATGTCTTGACAGTTACGGAGATCATAAACAAAATGCTTACAAAAATAAATAAATGTGTGGCTAATTCAGTGTTTACGTGTGTATGTGAGTAGACTTCCCTTCATTAATAGGCTACTGTCTAATTCTATGAAGGATTTTCACATCTGTGGCAGCAACTGGATCAAGCTGTGAGCAGATGTAAGGCTGTTCTGTCAACACTTATAGCAATGTGTTTAAAAAAGACATGCAGGGAGATGCGTATGAATGAAATGAACATGTGGTAATTCAGAAATCTTCCTGTCAGCTCCTGAGGCTTTTTGCTGTGATCTGTGTGTCACATCCAGATGTTTTTGGTTACATCGACAAAAAAGGCTTTGTCCTTACCAGGCTTGTTTCTTTAATCTAAGGAGTGTTGGTACTATTAAGACTCATTAAATGAATTATGTACCATTAACTCTTGTGAGATCTAGGCAGAAATGAGAACACTTGTCTTTTTTTTGGGGGGGGGAAAAAAAAGCACTGTCCTTACCCTGTGGTTGTGTTTATGTTGTCACTGCAAGCAAGCTGGTTTATGCTGTCTTCAAATCTAGATAACACTTCTTTTTTATTTATTTTTTGTTTATTTTCTTCTTATCATTGTTTTTGCTCATTTTATTGTCAGATTAGATCTAAAAATTCAAGTTAAGCGCAAAACAAAGATTTGCTTTACAAAATCTACAAATTACAGATTTTAACTTGAATATCTTTTTGGGATTTTCCTCTCTTGCCTAAAAACATAAAAGACAAATTTCTTAGACAAAATTGCTCTGCTGTACAGTTAAAAATGTAAAAAAAAAAAAAAATGCTTGAGTCAGTTGAAAAAAAAAGACATGACCTCATTCCTCTGTGGATGCATTGCTTTAATCTGTCTTAAAGCATGACCTCATACACCCAGCAGGTTTTTGTCCTTTAGTCTGCACTGTGTGTTCAATTATTGATGATCGGCTTCAACATGTGAGGCACATTCTGCAGGGGGCTTTTTACGCATTGTTGTTGCATTTAATGAGTCATTTACTTTTGTGTTGTTAGCAGAATGCCACCCTGATGTGAGATCGGACTCCCAACCAATTATGACACAGCAATTTACCCAGTCCTTAAATTAAACTACATTTCAGTTGCATTACATCATTTTGCTCTGACACGAATTTATGAGCTTCATCCATTCTGGGTTGTTGGGCAAGACCTTCGTGCCACTATGTAGCCACAAGGGGCACAAGTCTGGATCTCCCTGTGCCGGTCCCCAGCCTGGATGAAACACAGGATTGTGTCAGGAAGGACATCGGCGTAAAAATTACTCCTAAACCACCTGAGTGAATCAGTGAAAGCTGATTCGCTGTGGCGACCCCTGAGGAGGTATGGCAAAAGGTGAACAACAACATCAAGGATAAAAGATTTTGACTTTTTCCAAGACAACTAACTAATCTATCCTTTAAGTTAATTGTGATACAATTGACCTAATTACTGTTATACTACAAGCATAAAAGATAATCTGACAGTCAGACTTGTGAAATTGTGTGCATTACACTAACAAAGACACTTTTTTTCTAAGAATGTTACTTTATTTTCCCTAAAATGCGTTCTCATCCCCTAGATAGTAATTGTTGTCTTTATATGGCTAAACAATTGAGGAGCCGGTTAGCTCGTGCTGGTTAGCGGCGCTTTCCGTCAGTGAAACCAGGGTTTGAATCCGGGCTGCTCCCTGTTCCCTTCTCTACCTCTGTGCTAGTCTCAAGCCCGGTTGCTTTGAGAGGGTTGCGTCAGGAAGGGCATCCGGCGTAAAACATTGCCAAGTTTACCATGGCGACTCGTTTGCTGTGGCGACCCCTGATGGGGAAAAGACAACAACATATGGCTAAACAATTGAAATTACACCATTTTCTTTGGTTTTCTTTAAGGAGGTTATTATAGACATAGATGTATTATCTGTGACTGTTTTCTTTTGTTTATCATTGTAATTAAAGCTGTAACACGTTACCATATTTCAGCAGACATTAACTGCCTGGTTTTGTCTTTTTCTTTAAAAATGAGAGGATTTAGCTTTTTTTTTCCCCTCCATCCCTAGTCTGGATGTGTGGAAAACCAGATCCCTTCATTCTCCAGCAGCCACTGCAGCACTCATCAGTGCAGGGATGCCAGGCTTACGAAGAATAATGAGCCAAATCCATCTCAGTAAAGATCCATGGCTTTTGAAGCTGAGGGGATGTAGTGCCATTGTGACGCAAACTGATATCATCAACAAATCAATCTCCTCACTGCTGCAGAGGCCGTTTCATGCATCCACGCGATGACGCATCGTTTCTACGTCATAAAGTTTGATAGTGACTGCAGCTATTATTTCTCTGTGGCTCCCACAAGCAAACTGAGACGAGGCAGCAACCCCCCCCCAGGACGAGGGAAGTTGAAATCAAACTAATCTGTTCGAACTTATAAAAAAAAAACGGACACCAGGTTTTTAAACTTGTAAACAGACAACCTTCTATTAAATGACAACAGACAGTAAAAACAAAGAGTATAATCACGTGTGGGACTGTAAACCAAGTTAATTAGGTTTACACCTTAGGACACCAACTGATAAATTCTCAGAATTATATGGGCATAGTGCAATAACTTTAAACAAACATCTAATTTTGCAAATGCAATGTCCAGCTTCCAGTGGTCTGCATGTAATACCCTAGTGTTTGTAGGCAAGTACACAGAGGTCACTGCAAGTTGCGCAATTCTGTGGAAGTCAGAAGAATTTCCCAAGAAAGGGAGCACAAATTCACAGGAAGCAGGCAGCTTGACCCTATGTGTGAGCCAGATAGTGGTCTTCGTGTTGCCATCTTTTACCTATCCTTGTTAGTAATCCTTTAGAGACTTCTTGTTTACCTGCGTACATGACATTGGTTTAAATCAGAGCAAGTAACTGCACAAGAAAAACGACAAAAATGTATCCAGGAGGTGCAGTGTGGTGTTTCATGTCATCAGTGATATATTGCTACATTCACACCAGGGATGTGACATGCGTTCTTGAGTGCGCCAAAATCGCATTCTGAAATGTGAGTTTTGCATACTGGTGTTTGCGCTGGTCTGTCACTTCTTGATACTAGCGCATATCTACCACATCCAGTAGGAAGAGGCTTGATGCAAAATGTTGAACATAAAGTCAAGTCCCTGATTAGCCACAGATCAACTGGTTAACCCTTGTGCTATCGTAGGCACTTTGACATTGGGAGTTAGGCCATCTAGACCCCACAAGACAGTGCGCTAAACTTTTTTCTTCAATGATTTGTGATCTTCACTGGTTGTCCATGGATTACATGAAATCCTCTTCAACTTCATCCACCTTTGTCATGGTAGGGAGAACACGTCAATGGTCATCTTGACCCCATAGGACAGGGGTCGGCAACCTTTTTTACTCAAAGAGCCATTTGGGACCGCCCCTAATGAAAAAAAAGCACTCGGAGCCACAACCCGTTTTGACATCATTATATATATTATGCATGTATATATTATATCAAGGGTGCTCATTACGTCGATCGCGATTCGATTTTCAAGGACATGAGTGTAGATCACGGTCCAGAAAAGATTAACAAAAAGTACTTCTTTCTTTTCATCTTCATGTTTATTTGTTACATGTTTATTTCAACATTATTGTTTATGTACTGATGATTAAAAACTACACAGTGAGTTTACATAAAGATACTTTTGTATTAACAGATGAGGCGTTTTATACAAAGACAGAAAGCAGCAACCGTCGTATTCATGCTCTGCTGTAAACGGTGCTATGCGGGGAGCATCGTGGCATATTATGAGGCATTTGGCGCTGCTGACTCCGTATTGATCAGTATTGATGGGGAACGACGACTACTATTTTATTTAGTGCTCCGTCCTCCGAACACACAATATATTTCACGCACACATCTCCGCTCCGTGCTCACACCCCCAGTCTCCACCTGCACCCCCCCCCCCCCCCCCCCCTTCTTTCTCGTGGCACGCGCGCCGCTCAGCACACACCCGGTTTAATAAACTCTGGTGCTGGACTTCTACCGGTCTACCGGGGACGTGATGTGCTGCGGGGAGACAGAGTCTGCGCTGAGTGCATTTAAACTCGCGTCTGCAGTGACGTATGTGTCAGAGGATGTCCGATTGGCCATTCTGCATGTCAATCAAGTCCGTACTTCTCGGTGAGAGATTTGATTGGCTGATGGATTTTCAAGAAGCACTCTCTTCCCCTTCAATCTCCCCCACGTGCCCGAAGATGACCGGCCGATCGCGACCGACGCAACGAGCTCCCCTGCTCTGAAACACACATCACCGCACACGCGAGTCCAAAACACTGGCGCAAACTCTCCGTCACCAGAAAGCCGCTCCGCGCCACGCCAAGCCCCCGGCAGAAAATCACTCCAGACCCGGAGTGTTATTGAAGCCGCCCCGCGTGTCCTCCTGCTATCAGCTCCGCACGAGCCCACCAAGGAAGCTGTTTTAACGTGGCACGAGGCACGGAGCCAGCAGCGCCTTTGAAATGCCATGAAAAATGAACAAACTAAAATAAATTTGAATTTTTATAAAATACTCATTATTTTCCAAAGTCACAGGGAGCCCACAACAGAAGGATGAAAGAGCCACATGTGGCTCCGAAAGCATGGGTTGCCGACCCCTGCCATAGGATATCACAAGGGTTACACTTTGAATACACATTCAATGGCTTGCATGTTTTGTATGTAGAGCCCAAAAAACGGACTTAAAAACTTTCTGAGCTATGCATGAACGTTAGGGTTTTAAATGAGGAAGCCTGGAACTTGAATATACGTGCGTTTACATGCAACACATTGTGAATCACATTTCAACCTTCCTTATGAATAAAGCCTGTGATCACATTTCCTGCATGGCCACAAGTGCTACCATAATTTTCGGAGATGTCCTTGAACGCCTCACCGCGGGCTGTGAGCGTGTAAGAACAGAGGCGCTCCTCTGCCTCCTCACTTCCTTCAATTACGGGAGCTCCGTTCTTCTCCATTCTCACTCACAGGAAAACCTTCATCTCCAGAAGACTCAACTCTCCTGGATGATCTGGACTCGAGGAAACCCCGCAAAGTTCTCCAAGGATGTAAGAAGTCCGCCTGTTCCATCCCCGCTTCTGTCTCTGTCGCTCTTTTTCCAAACAGATGTGGAGGATCACTCTTCCACATCTGTCTCCTTACAGGTCAAACGTTCTCAGATTGGGTCCGTTTTTTTATTCTAACCGGTTATAATGCAATCTCAACACTTCTCTTTTTCTGTTTTTTTTCCTGATCACGTGTCGCATACTTTTTTTTTCTCCCGAGCGCTTAAGATTTTAATGGGAGGAATTTGTAATATTTTTGAATTTCTTTTATAAAACAAAGTGAGTTTGAGACGTGTTAAAAGTGCTGCTGCTGCTTTTAGGTGACAGCATCGTGTTGAGCCTGAAGGTGACAGGGGGTGAATCACCTTAATAAAACACACAGATCCTTCTGTATAGTATAAGGCTGCTTTGAATAATTCTTCTTTTATAAATACAAATACGTATTAGAATGTGTATATTTTAGTTTTTTCCTTACTTCAATGTCGTTTTGTTTTTTTTCTTACAGTGAAGTCATTATTATAGTGATAAATCACCTTAGTGAAATGATTTTAATTTTTTTCTTTATTTCTTTGCTGTGACAAACATCCAGATGAGAAGATTGGTTCAGCGTGGGCAGCCTTACAAATCAGTGAGGAATTTTCACGTCTGTGTTAAATTTTCTCTCATATTTGCATCGTTGTGTGAATTTTATTCATTGCATAGATTGCATAGATGCTGATCTTGTTGTAGATGGTTGTTGACGTGTCTTGGAACCACAGATCAAACAGTTATTTATGCAAATTTGGATTTTTATGAAGCAGTGTTTTGAGTTTTAAAAAACTGAAAACATTTTCCGAACAAGGGCATTTTGTCTGTATTGATGACAGATTATATTAAAAACTTTTAAGATTTATGTTTAAATAAACAGGTTGTAAGAACAGATTTATCGTTTCAACAGTGACTCTAATGTAATTCATTAAGGAGTTGGTCTCCCTTTTGCAGGTCCTTTTTCTTGGAAGGTATTTCAAATTCTGGAGTTTTTTTTAGTGCAAATACAAAGGCTGTTTATTGTTTAGCATTAAGAAAAAAACAGGCATTGATGCTGCAGACTTGTTTGTGACCCTTAAGGAGAGTTTATCTGAATAGAGTTTAGCAGGGTTGACTCAATGTCTCTATGGTGCAGTCAAGCTCCACTACACTGAATTTATTTATTAATTGTTTAGCAAACTGCCATATTCTGCTCTGAATTTGAAGCCAACCAGGATTTTACAAACTGTTACAGTTCCTCGAACCTAGAGGCAGGTTTAAAAAAAAAAGCTGTCTAAAATCTCACGTACAGCATGTTTGCAAAAAGTCTTTCTATTAACAGTGTTTTATTTGCTGTTCACGGCACAAATAAGTGCATCCTTTGTGCCATGATGTTGATTGACTAGGGGTGTAACAATACGCTAAAATCTCAATTCAGTTCAATTCAGAATTTCATAGGGCTTGGTTCGGTACTGCTGTTTAACAAATCTGCCTGATGTGAACTGCTATTTTATGAACTATTATTTAACTGTTATTGTTTTGTGTGTGTTTTGCTGCCGGACAAAAGTTTTCATCTATCTATCGATCAATCAGTCAGTCAGTCAGTCAGTCAGTCAGTCAGTCAGTCTGTCTGTCGTCTGTCTGTCTGTCTGTATGTCTGTCTATTTTCGGTATATTCATTGGTTTCACATAACAATAAATAAAATTGACCTATGTAGGTGATCTGTTAGCTACAATAAGAAACTATTAGCCGTCAGGAACCAAAAACTTTGGATACTTACAGTAATACTGGCCTGAAAAAAAACATTTTAACTTGCACTTTTTTTTTTCTTGTAGACCTGATTTTTACAGTCAGGTAATGCCATTTTAAGTTTGTTAACAGATTAGATGTGTTACTGTGGCATACGCTATGTTTGTTAGGGTTGGGCGATGTCCCTTAAATTGGCAGTTGACGGTGTTTGCAGTAAACCATCCGGATAGACGATGATATCTGTCTGGGGGTAATTTTCCTTATTATAATTATTATATAATTTATAATTTTAGTTTATTACTTTATTTATTTTATTTCCCAACTAATGACTCACCCGTGATGATCCAGTATAAACTGAGAGAAGTGACTTTAACAAAAAAAAATATAGAAAAGAAGTAGCGCGCTCCCGCACTTAATTCCTCAAGTGTCAAGGAGGTATTCTTTGACATTTGTTCACACCTTTGACATGTGTTTATACCGTAAAAGGAGCTGTTTTTGACAAAGCACAAAGGTTGGCGCGGGGGTGCTCTTAACTACATCCTTCACTTCCTTTTGATCTGCTGCTGACCGTTGTCTTTCACCTTTTACAGTAGAGACACATTCTTTGTCAGGCTTAAGTTTACAACACATTTCTAAACAGCAATACATATCTGATTATGATTTCCACTATACATATTTGATTATAATTTCCACAATTACAGTAATTCTTATTTGATTATAATCTCCACACCACACAGTAGAGATGGGGGGGGGGTCCTCATCTCTGGCCTCGCGTTTGCGTTGGCCATATGTTGACATGCTTAGTGTCCACCACCTTATAGCATCTCGGAGGAAACTCACTGCTAACATTAGTTCCCCCTTGGTGCAAAGTTAATACTGTGGCGACCTGGGGGTTAGCCCCGCCTATAGCAACTAAGACTCATGGGAAGTGTGAAATCTTGTGTGTCGAATTCTTCACCATCACTGACAGAGCTAGGAAGAGAAGTGAGGGACTATTTTAGGACGCGTGGAGAATGAGGAAAGGACACTCAACGCAGCTAGTTAACTGGCAGCTCGGCTGTCGTTTCCCCGACAAAGCTGCTGGGACATTACAATGCATATGCAGTGAAAAAAATAAAAAAAACGGTACAGAAGTGAACCGAACCATAACTGCCGTACTGAAACGGTTCGGTTCAACTACGTGTATCGTTGCAGCCTTATGATTGACAGGTGGGTGGACCAATGTATGGACCCAACAAGCTTTTCTTTGGCCCACCCAATTGCCAATTTTTGGAATGTTGTTGATTTAGGAAGAGTAGTAGACTCCTCTTCCACCTCCGGCTCCCCTTCCCGGCTCATTGTCGTTGTTAAAATCCTGGAGGGTGCCATGACGTGGGAGTTAATAAGCCCACACTCTTTATACACGTTGCTGTGCGACAGAGGTGCTGGATTACAAAGACAAATCCTCCTTATTTGTTTTCACAAATATGAAAGCACAACATGCTTTCATGCTGCTGCATTAGGTTCACATTTTATCAAGAAAACAAGCCCAAGCCCTGAAAGTACACTGCTGGTTAAACAGATATTTTCCCAAACCTTGACTCTCCCATCTGCCTGTCAAGCACTGAGGTGTGATTCATCACCCCACTGAACAGGTTTCCATTGCACAACATCCATTGGTGTGGCCACTCTGTCTGATGCTCAATATATGGCAGAAATCCAACCTGACACTTTTGGAGAGGCAGTCTGCCACCATTTTTAATTAAAGTTAATGGGGTGTTGAGAGAATAGAAAACTTAAAAGTTTACGTGGATTAACGCTGTGTGTGGTTGAGGCAGTCGTGGGGCAGAGGTAGCGTGATCAACATTAAATCAGAAGATTGAAGGTCCAATTCCCACTTTGCTCCTGGTTATAGGTTGGAGCCAGTGTTAAGCAGTGGAGCCACATCTATGGGTGAATGGGACTGTGACTCTAAAACACTTGTAAGAAAGTAGGAAAGCACTAAACAACTATACACCATTTACTTTTTTGTTGTTGTGGTAAGAAAGTCTTGTCCGGACCGCTCTGATCAGGTTTCTTCCCAAGGGATGTAAAAGACAGAGATGTGTATCGAAAAACTGTTCTAGAACTGAAAGGTAACAGCAGTTTCAGTTCAAAAACTAAAGATACAAACATGATTATTTTGGTAAATAATTATTAGATCAATCAGGAAAATCTGTTTCTGGATAATTTTGTTAGTTTCTCTTCCTGTTGTACACTGTTTTTGCATTTTTATGTGCATGTGATGCAAACAAAAAGACATCTAATCACAAGCTTGATTTTATCAAGTCAGGTTAATTACAATAAGCTGAACTACAGTGAGGGGTGTATGATGTCTACACTAAACATTTGATAACCTTTTTTTTTTACAGCACTGCAAATAATATCTGAATAAATTATGCACTTTTTAACTGCAAAATAGCCTAGGTCCCAAAATTCCAGGTTTGAATGTTTAAAAATAAAAAATGCTAGTAAGAAAAAAAAAATTCTGTTAAAAGGCATTTTCATTTATTGTTTTTAATGCTAACTGAAATAAATATCTAGATTGTATCCATTTAGGTAAAAATGAACTCAAAGTAATTAGAATGTTATTCATTGATTCATCGACCATATGGAGATGCGTATCGAATCACGTCGGAGGGAGGATACACACCCCTAGTGATCACCTCTCAGAGCCTCAGATGCTGCCAGAGGCCGTCAGGAGGCTTTGTTTTGGACATGGCGAGCACTAAATGCTGCACACGAGTGTATTTTACATGAGAACATAACCTACTGTTAAATGAATTTATTGTCTGCATTATTTGGACTCTGAAAACGTTCCACCGAACAGCTGGGTTAACTGATGAAATTTTTAAGTGTCTCTTTGTTATTCACAGCGGAGCATCATCTGTGTGGAAAACTAACACGGAGACGTCATAAACACAAACTCTTGAGGACGTTAGCTTCAAGCTGACAGATTGGTCCAGATGATTGCTACGACTATGATCACAGAGCTCTAAGTGTTTGCCTGTTTTTACATTAATGCACAATCGTGTGTGTGGGATATATCAATACCCGTACATATCTGGCTGCAGCACTTACTCTGTGTTTAAACTAGAAACTTGATACTGAAGGAAACAGATAGTAAAGAAGTTTTGGCGTGTAAGTGATTCCTTCTAGTCTGTGGTTCCTGCTGTGAGAGTGGAATTAAACAAACTGTGGAGGGTTTTAACCATTAAGTAAAAGTGTCCAGTGCTTGCAGAAAAGGGGAATTAAACCTCCTAAAAAACTATTTATTGGAATTTTGTTTGATGTTTTTGATGCCATTTCTTTATCTATATTGTTATGGATGGCCTTCATTTATTCCCACTTCCTAGTTTATCCTTCTTACTTGCAAAATGACTTTTTTTGGGGGGTTCATCCAAATCTTGTTTGTGTTTTGAAGGCAAAACTCAGAGATAAACACTGAAACTCCAATGATAATTTGGAACACAGGAGCAGTCAAGCTCTGAGATTGAGGTTGGTATTAAGAGCAATACTGATTTATGGTATATTTTATCCCCCAAAACATAGTTGCAAAATACTTACTAACACAGTGCTACTTGAAAGTTTTCTTATTTCTAGTAAATTTAGACATATTTACTTTTATACAACTCACAAATATCTTTTATAAGGAAAAGACAGAAGATTATGAGACATCCCTTCGTTAAAAGAAAAGATAATCAGCCTTAATTTACATTTTAACATATCTAAAACATGCCAGGGGTATGAATAATTTAATGTGGGACTGTTGACACTAGAAAGTCATTTTAGTTCAGGTGTTTCCGGTGTCAATAAACCATTTTACGATGTTACCTACCGTTTTCTGTGTGGTCCAAATGATTTACTTTTTGAGGAGAGGGCTGGAAAAGCTCCTTAGACTTTTGGGGGCAATTCCAGTGAAACTTTCAAACTAGGAACTCCAAATATTCAGCTTTTGCATGTAGCTGAAATGCATCATTATCACATGCAGACACTTCCTGTGACCTCTGGGTTTTTTCCCCAGCAAGTTTCCTCCATCCAAAGACCAGTCAAAACTTGTTCAATCTGCCTCAGTCAAAGTTCTGTGGTGCATGAACTCAGGAACACTACAAATATGAACAGATCAGTGGACCAGCAACACAAAATTATACTAATTGAATCACTTGTGTAACATTAAAAAGGCCTAAACAAACAAATGACAGCCATACAAAGGAAAGGCAAACCTTTTCACCTTTGCTGAACTTAAAATGTATTTTCTAATAGAAAGCTTTAACATATTTCTGACTGTAGCTCATTAAAATCAGGGTTTAATATTGAGCAATGGAGTGTTGGTAGTACAAAAGTATAAGACAAACATGTGGCTCCTTGTAACGGCAGTGTTTGTGCCAGATGAGTCATGACTTCAGGTGAAAAGCTGGTACAGTTTTCTTAATCATGCTTAAAACTCCCACAGTTTTTCTTTGTTAATCTTGGAGAAGGTTCTGCCACCTCCACCTCCGACAGCGGCTACTCCACCTTGATCCTTTAGATTAGAGTTATTTGCAATATGTGTGGGATAGGTAGAGTACTTTCCCAGCAGTCTTCAATCTGCTGACATTTTCTGTGATTATTGGTTTTTCCTTTAGCTTTGTTGTCTTCTGTACTTGCATACATTATTGACAATAAACTCTCCTTTGTCTTTTTTGTGTATCTGAGTACTTATTGCTGTCATACTTCTTGGCAGGGTTCGTGCAGCCATGCTAGTAGCCCTGATACAGATTCTCCTGATTCCCCATGGTGAGTTTGCCAACACCACAGCCGCCACACATCATCTTGTAATAGATGTGCTTTCTTTCACATAACAGTTGCATACATCTATTGCAAAAGCTTTATGAAACACACACGTACACGCACATGCACACGTACACACACGAAACACTTTAATCATGCTTTATTTGATAAGCTCCTAGATTTTAAGGTAACTTGGTTACAAACATGTAGTTATAATGTACATTTTTCTGTTTTCGTTTTTTTCATTTTCTGGAAAATTATTTGACTTGATTTCTAGAGTCAAAAGTATATTAGAACGGATTGTTTTAAATGTGAGGGTCTCTTAAAAACCTATGGAATCAAGGGAGGATTTTGCTCATTGGTTGCATTACTTTTAGTTTCTTATTTTGGTTTGCAGTTTCTGCAGACTTTTGCGGGCAAGCAAAGCTGCAATGACTTTTTAGGCGAGTCCAAAGGTAAAATAAAATTCAATAAACTCATCGTCATTTTAAGTCAACAGAGTCTAATTTTATTTCATTTCTATGTCCCTTTAGTGGCTCTGAAATCTCCCTCTACTTGCCCTTGTTCACCTTTTAAAAAAAGCTGGAACATTTAATAATAATAATTGGTACTTTATTGATCCCTCAATGGGGAAATTCTTCTCCGCATTTGACCCATCCCCTGGGGGAGCGGTGAGCTGCAGCCTGACTGCGCTCAGGACGCAGTAGCGCTAAGGGCCTTGCCTAAGGACCCTCACTGGGTGATTGCTCAGTTGACATGGTAATTGCCTCAGTACTCAGTACCAATGTTTATTCCCCTCCGGGAATCGAACCCTGGATCCCTGCGTGGTAGCCACTCACCTTACCAACTGAGCCACCCAACCGCTCCATTTTCTGTTGACATATTTTCCCCTTATTTTTTCGAGCGTTTGGCTAGCAGTCTACAAATTAGGTACCAATTAGTTACATGGATGAGTGTGAGAGTTGGATCTTAATAAAAGTCAGGTTGGAAATTTTTCCGTGGTTTTTCAGCCTCATAATTTGTCACAAAAAAAGACCTTTTTCAGAAAAAAAAAAAACAAAAACAAAAAAAATGAAAAAAACCTCACACAACTACATTTGCGCTTTACTTACACTTATGAGTAAGTTTCCCTACTTTCTTTGAACAGGTGCTCAGTGTTTGAAGCCAGCCGACGGAGCGTCCAATCATTTGGGAGCTTTGGGCCTCCCATGGCAAGATGAACTGTGCTGTAACTCACCTTCTGCTTACCTTGGTGAGGACAGAGGTGTCACAAATAGATCAAAAACGAATGGAACAATATCCAGCCTTCGGCACCTTCCCAGGTGCAAATACAGGAGGTCGACACCGGAATCCCTGCCTCAAAAGCCCTCTGAAGGTAAGAGTCCATGTCCTGAGGATCTATGTCTATGGGTCAAAAAATGTTTGAGGAAACACGGAACAATTTTATTGAACATTCTATTATCTGGATAAATCAGACATCAGTGCCTATTTTATGACTTAGCATAATTTAGCATTAAATTAAAATAAAGTTTTGTTTTGTTTTCAAAATGTATTTAAAATTTCCATAATATGGATTTTATTTTTAATTCTAAATTTTGTCAAAACTGAGGTGTTCACTTCTCTTACCACACCTTTAATTTTTGATGAAAAAAAACAACAATGCAATTTAGCTGACACTGGGGTTGAGTGCCATTTGCCGCTTGCAGAAGTTGATTGGTTGTTGAATTATTTCATAGGTTTCTCTAAACAGGATGTTGGTTTGATTTCTCCTTTATTATGAAACTCAGCATACTAACATGGACGTGTGCTTTCATCTCAGGCCACTGTCTGGACATTCTCTGCCAAATCAATGAAAACTGGGAAAATCTAACCTGTTACCTTCAGTTGCACGATCAGCCTTCTAGAAAACCGGACACTGGTGGAATGACATTCAGCTTCCAGCGGCTGTGAGTTTGAACCTGCTGCTTTCTATTAATTTGAGCTTTATTCGGTTGTTTTAGTGTGGAATAGACTCTAAATACTCTGGGAACAACAGGGCAATAATTCGTATTTCATGATTATTTTCATTTCTGTCTAGTATTCAACTATGTCATTTCAAGCTGCATGACTAAAAAAAATTTAAGTTTCTTCTCTTGAATGTAATAAAAAAATCTTTCTGATCCCTATAGAATATCTTGTTTTATGTTATGAATTTCAATAATTCTTAAATGAGCCCCTATAGGAAGTTACTCAAGCTATCAATCATTCCTTTGCAGGCCTGATAAAGATGGCACTGAGGTGAATAGTAATCCTGTTGTTTGTGTACCGGAGGAGTCCTTTACATGCTCACTCCCCCTCCACCCTGCAGCGAGCTTTGTCACCACGGTTACCGTCAATCTCTCCAGTGTTATGGCTCCACCAGTTTTGCTCATCATTCCCGCCAGACCTGGTAAAAAAGACCAAAAGTATTCCATATTTGTTTTGTTGAGTTTTCTGTGAACATCTTATTTCAGCAGATTTTAAACGATTTATGACTTGTGGGTGTCACTTGACTTGGACCAAAAAAAAAAAAAATAAAAAAATAAAAAAACCTGCAGTAACTAAAAAAAGGGAATAATCAATAAATATGCTTAAAAAATGCCTTAAAAATCAAACATAGCTTGTTACTTGTTCAATTTATTAAATGAAAAAAATTAAAGAAAGATGCTCATGAGTCCATTTCAAAGCTTGCAACATGACTGCTTCCTCAAGTATAAAGGATAACTACAATGCAATGATGGCAGACAACAGAATAAGCAATGTAATATCTTGTAAAAAATACGTTTCTGTAGTTTTTCTTAAAGTTTGCATACTGCTTTAAAAAAGAATTATCGCCATTATGTTTGTTGGAAAGCTTTAGGCCATTTTAGCATTCTGCTGGTAAAATGACCTTGCCAATTTCTGTTCTGTAGAGGTAGACAGGAACTTGGGCTTGTTTTCCTGATATCTGAAGTTCGCTGTGTGGAATTGGCTTCTCACATTGCTGCTGCGGAGGCAGAGATTATGACGTTATGAATAAATTAGTTGACAAACCGTTCAGCAGTGTGTTTTGATTTGATAGGAATTATTCAAACTGATAGATTTAGTATGTTAATCTGTTTTTTGTGGGATAAAAGTTTAGGTTAAAAAAGACGCTTACATTAATGATCATACTTGTGTTTAACATTCGTGGCCATACTCTTTTCAGTTCATTACAGAAAAAAAAGTACGTTCCCAGCATTCATGCTCTTTCAAAGGTCACGGCTTGGGATTTGGCTTCGCATGATAACATGGAACCCCTCAGTGTTTAAAGCAGAAGGATCTTCTTTCAGATGTTTCTCCCTTAAAGTGGTCTGGACTGATGAGGTTAGAGAATGTTGTTCAGCGCTCTCAGGCAGATGTGAGAAGAATACTCACATCTGCTTTGAATGTGTTTGTGCCCTTGGAGAAGCTGGGAATTTTCTGCAGAGGAGTGGGGTCCACATTCTACTCAGTGCAGTTGTTTACTTTGATACTGCAGGTCTTTGGTGCTCTGTGACTACCGGTACACCATTTAGGCTTTTACAGCAGTCTTACAGAGTACTCCTATTTTCGTCCTGTAAAATATGGTCCTTCTTGTTCAGAAATAATTCAGAATCTTTCAGGAATTGCCTTGTTTTTTTTCTTTTCAAATGGCATGAGTTCAGAACAATTTTGAGGTTATGCACTGATCTAACTACATGTCACATCAAGTCAAGTAGGTCTGCATCTAAGATTTTAAAGTACTGTTAAAATAAAAAAAAACTTTATATGATGTTGATCTGTACTCAATAGAGGTTATGTTCCTCTTACACAAAAAATCGTTTTAATCTGAGTGCCTTAAACTATCAGAAACCCAAACAATGCAGCTCCAAATTGTAAAATTATGATGACATGATTTAATGTTAAATAAAATCAAACTTGTCAATCGACATTTTAACACTAAAGTATCCAGTCTTTTAATCAAAATCAATTTAAACTAAGAAAACAACGTAACTGACCAAAATTGAACAATCCAAAGTTTGAGTTTCATCCACGGGATTTTAAGTCTCTACACTGAATGTTCTGTTAATGTGACACAGTAAAACCAGAGCTGTATGAAACTGAAACACTTGTACTGTTTTTTATTTGTATCTGCAGTATTAGGAATTACATAGAAGGGATTCTTGAGTATGGAAGAGTAATAGTTATATTAACATCATGAGTTTCTGTCAAGAGCATTGACTATATCAGGGAGTTTAATACGTAGTATATTTTTTTTTTTCTCAGTAAAACCAAGTCCTCCAGTCAATGTCACCCACTATCAGACCATAGAAGCAGAGCTGATTGTCCAGTGGAAAAGTCCACCACACTTCGATTCAGCTCAGCTGAGATACGAGGTTCGGTATAACACCAAAAGTGACCTAGCCTGGCAGGTACAGTAAAAACACACCTTTAACAAGTTGCTTTTGCAAACGCAGCTGTTTTTGCTCACCTCATCCCTCTTTTTCTGTCCAGGTGGTGTCCGTCACGGGAGAGCCTCGGCTGTCTTTGGATCTGCAGCCAGAACAGGAGTACACCTTCCAGGTTCGCTGCTCCAGCTTGGACGAGCCTCCTCTTTGGAGTGAATGGAGTGCACCTTACAAATTTTACCAGTACAGTAAGAACCACTGCATTCCTTTTATAGTACGAAGAAAGATCATTCACAAGCTCTTTCCATTTTATTAATTATTATTGAGACTTTTGGATGACTATGTTTTCTTTAACAGCCTCTACTAATTCAAAAATTAATTTAACAACATTTTACTTACATAAAGATACACAGAGAGATGTAAAGCCCTGTTAAACATTCACATTTTATACAAGGAATAAATGTGTTTTTAGAAAAGTCAGCTTGCAAAAAGACAATAAAATTAAAAGTTTGGAAAACTCTCATTTAATTTTATTAAAAGAGAGCAAGATATACTAAATACTTACTAAGGCTCTTACACATTTGTGTTGCATATTAAAAATAGTCCAAGCTTGGATGTTTATAGGTGAAGGCTACACTAAGAGCCATAACTTTTATTATCTTAAATAAGTGGATTATTAAAAGTCGTTTTAAGTCTTAAATAAGCATTGAAGGGAAATTGAAGAGTTTATTGAGGAAAAGGATCAGAAAAAGGGAAAATCTTATACGTTTTGACTTTTTTTCTTAATTTACAAACATGTCAAAAAGAGTAGAGCAGCAATGTCTTTACATTTTCATATTTTTCCGCCTCCATTTCTGAGGAACACTGTAACGAAAAAGGTTAAATGAAATTTTTCCAATTCTGCTAAGAAACTTCGAAAGAATAGGCGCTCCCTTTTATTATTATCTTTCTTTCAGGGTCTCTGACATCTTTCTATCTTCTTTTCTTAAACATGCCTTCATCCTACATGATAAAAGGACAAATGCTTGTCATAAACACAAAATGAAACCTTTCAAAAAACATTCTTTGGTTATTTTCCCTCTGCAGTCGTGACGTACATCCCTGAAAAGATGGTGGTGCGAGCGGGGGAGAACGTGACAGTGTATTGTTTGTTCAACAATCGCAGCATGAACGCCAGTGAGGCCGTCTGGAAGCTCAACTTCCATCAGCTGCTTCACAACAGTCAGTCAGTCAGCGGAAGAGTAAGGAAGCTCAATGCAGCTAAAAAACAAACTCTGGTAATCAAAAAAATCAGAATTTTGGTTTTATTTTATGAAAAACCAGGTCAGCAAGATCACAATGCGTGCTTCAGAGAATCGGATGTATGACTTGTTGACGTGCACACAAAAGGCAGCCCTCCCATACAGCCAGATCTCCATAGAAGGTGAACTTTGTTATGAAAAATACTTTTTTATGAAATATTTTGAAATTACGGTAGTATATAACTAAAATTGAACAAACTGAAACATTTTGGTGGTACAATCAATTATCAGCATATTAAAGAAGCTTAACTTCTTATTTTTTTAGTAAATCAAAGCAGGAAAGAAGGGGATCACATGTGAAAGCCAGACAATAAGTTCTCTCTGTCTTGTTTCAGGGGCTTCCCTTGATATAAGATGTGAAACCAACGGGAATATGGATACTATGGAGTGTAGCTGGAACAGCACACAATGGTTATCCTTTAATCTTCAACACAAGTAAAGCAACACCTTTTCCATCTGTGTGAAGAACTACATGTTGTTGTTTAAGTCAGACTACTCAGGTTGTTGAAAAACAGGAAGTGCAACACACTTCTGTCTGGAATTGCACTTGGACAGGGGAAAGTTTGACTTAGAGGTCAAGTCGGTGTCAGCCAGCCTCATTAAAAAATGAAGTCAACAAACTGTCAAAGCTAAGCAGAGAGAATGATGGGAAACAAGCAATAAAACAGAGCAAACACAGGGACATAACATTCCTTTTCTAACTTGGACATTTGCGTTGTTTAAAATGGCAAAATAAACCTCAAACTAAATCTAATTTTATTTTTACAATATACATTTTGGTTCTCTTTTATGATTATATAGATGAAAAAAAAGTAAGAGGATTAATTAACAAAGTTTTTGTTATTTAGTTGAAAGACTGAAAATCTGAGTTTAGCTGGATTTAAACCACTGTATTTAAATTAATAGTTTTTACTTAATAAAGGAAATGGCAACGTAAAAACAAGCTTATCGTTAAATGAAGAAAAATGTTATTCTTATGTTTGTTCGTAAGTTATTCTTGACTGACAAAAAACCTGCATTATGGTGAATAGTAAGAAAGGCCATATTTTGCACACAGCAGCCTTGATCTTTTCAAAGTTCATATAAAAAAGCAATATCTTTTAAGGATAGGCACTGAGCCTTTTGTTCCCTTTGGTTTATTTACATGCTGATGATTTAATAAGTAAGCCTGGTGTTGTAACTAGTATTTTTCAGCTTGAGACTAGCTGTAAGCACATCGTTTAGTTGTGACTGTTTATCGGCAGGTGGACTCACATGTCCTGTGAAAGGATGAAAGAGAAGGAGGAAGCTGGTGACAACGTGGGAAAAATCGGAGATGCTTGTTACTCCATCAAGCCGCGAACCTGCACCTTTAATCCGCTGCGTTTTGGCTGCTACAAGCTGTGGCTGGAATTGCGAACTGATTCCGGTTCCGTCCGCTCCAAACCCATCTACATTTCGTCTAAAGGTCACGGTGAGCCTGCATGCGGAGCACATCTTAACTTCATTTTGCCTCTAGATATGTAGTAATTTTTAGAGACGGGATAAATAAAAGTTGGCCTATTTTGACCCTCCTGCAGTAAAACCGCACACACCCACTAATGTGAAGGCAGTGACCCTGAGGAGTGGGGTACTCAGCGTGACATGGGAGCCTCCGTCTCTGCCAATTGATGGTCTCCAGTATGAGCTGCAGTACCACCCACTTTCCACTGTGAAAGAGGAGTGGAAGGTGAGCTTGAAACAAACACATTGTCTCTAAAAAAGTGTTTACATGGAAATGATTGCAGAACAAAGCAATGATTAGTCCCACTGCCTATTTAACAAGAACCACCAAAAATAATTTTAAATAAGAGGGGATTCTTTCTTGTGTCATGGGTTAAATTAAACATGAGCTGGAACAAATGGGCAGTCTGTTTACTTTAGTAACTCAAACATAAACCTGTCTTGTCCACAGGTCCAGAGGAGCAAGCAGCCTCCCCCCATGACAGTCCAGGTACCAGAGATGTGCCGTTCATACGTGGTTCAAGTGCGCTGCATGCACATTGCAGGAAACGGCTACTGGAGCGAGTGGAGTGACTTTATCTACTCCACACCGAACAACAGCAAAGGTAGAGCAGCTGATCTAAACTTCAAAAGCTACATACACATTTGATGTGCGTTCTTGAATGTTTAGCACATGGCGTTCACACTGGACAAGCAGGGAGGGGCTTCTTCTTCTTCTTTTTTTCTGTTTACTAGCGCACGTCCACCACCTACAGTTGGAAGAGGCTACATTCAAAATGTCAAAGTGATGCAAATTTTGCGATTTGGGGACAGAACAGAAACGGTTCAGTTCATTGCATCCTTGCAATGGTGGATATGGATTACCATCATGTGGCCTTGGTTTATCTAAACAATCGTCGAAGTTGTCAGGCTCTTCGCCGTGTCTGGGTTCACTTGATTAAACAAAAACCATATGTCATCACCGAATCCTCGTTGGTAATAGTTTGACCTGGTTAACTGGCAATGTGCGTTGTGTTCAATGACCATGCGTTTAATGCATGCATTCTTCTTCTTACTTGTCCTTTTAAAATTTTTTGCGGTCACAGCCCTTCTTTAAACAATGATAATGCCCATCATTGTTTAACCAACAGTTGTGTAAAACCTTGCATAGTGAGAGTTCTGAATGTGAAAGTGCGCATTATCTGTGTTCACATTGACTTTTTATTAGAAGTGGCCGCTTGAATGCGTATTACAACACAAAAGATTATGTACAATTAATTGATATGTCAATTTAAATTATAATTTGTGACTCTTTTGCTTCTGGGAATTACAGCACACATAAAAACCTTAGTGAGGAAAAACTGCTACCGCTCTAACACTTGGTGATCTGACTTCTCTTCAGCTCCAGAACGGGGTCCTGATTTCTGGAGAATCCGTCAAGATAATCAACACATAACAAGTCCAACATCACTTTGCTTTTTGAGGTACAAACGCAAAACCTGCTAAAAAATAATGCAGATTGATTTAGTTTTAAGTTGGAAACACTGCTTGAACACTTGGGCTTGTTTGGCAGCACTTCCCAGGTACATGGAACTCTTACTGCGTGGATGGCTTCATTGTCCAGCACGAGGCGTCGAATAGATCTGTGGTGAGAAAACAGATCAACCTGGGCTCCTCCTACAGCTTTGAGTGGAACCAGGAGCCTCAGACTGTTACTGTGGAAGCCTACAACAGTCTAGGAAACTCCACCAACAATATGAACATGACGCTGGGGAAAAACGGCAAGACGTGAGTGAGAAGGGATCTACGGAAACTGAACAATCAAACAGGAAGTTTTACTTAGCTACTTGGATTCTAGAGGCTCCAGTTACAAGCTCTGGGCCATATTGCCCCACTCAAGTGGGATATTGGTCTTTTAATTATGATTATACCGTTTTTAGGCAAAACTTGGGATGTTTTTCAGTACATTTTGGAAGATGGCCGGAGTTTATTAGAAATTCCCTTCTGAATTGTAGTTGGGAATGTTGACGTGGCGTAAGCCTGCCTCCCCTTCCCAACATCCATCTGTTTACATGCTCTTCTGCTTTTTCATCACATCTACAAGCTTTTTACAGCATCATCCTGATTAACAATTATTTAAATACAAATTTGTCAGATATGCAATTTTAATCTTAATCTTTTCTTTATTTAGGTCCTCTGTCATGAGAAAATGACAGATGTTTATTAAGATGATTGAAAAACATTTAACAGCAGAAAAGTTATTTATTCCTCTCAGAAGAAGACCAGACTAATTAATATTCCGTTTAATTCACTGCAATATTTTTTATGTTTTTTTTTGCAACAGTTTTGGATAATCATAAAACACTTACTCTTTTTTGTGCTGCTCTAATGCACACAGGAAATCCAGAAAAATCTGGCATTGGAGACACAAAACATTTCCATGATGCAGTTTTTCGAAGCTCGGGGTAGAAAGGGAGCCAGACTCATAACTCTACTGACATTAAATTACACAAAATTCATGTTCTGCATATTCTGAGAATAATGATCAAAACTGAACATTTCTTGTTATTTGTTTTGCCAGAAAGTGCTGTTTGTCATTATGGGTCTTTAGCAGACCCCACAACCAATACACACCAGGTGGATGACAAACATAAGGTAGTGTTGTGTAACAATTACGCAGCAGTCCTTATTTTCTAATTAAGAACATCACTGTTAAAAATCCAATCAAGCCAGAAGCCAGGAAGTTCAGCACTTGTGGCTTTATCCACAGCCATTATTTCTACAGCAGGGAGGCTGACATTAGCCAAAGGCAGGTGAAGATAATGAGAATGCAAATCTATCACATTACGTTTCTGCTTTGCAGGTAAATCTGTGCATTCTGTCCATGCGTTGGTGTTGAACAGCACCCATGTGTCTCTGTCCTGGAGCCTGTTGGATGACGACCCCGTGCCTCTGTTCATGGTGGTCCAGTGGTCGGAAGTCCTCTGGCTTGATGTGGACTTAAGTGGGCCAGACTGCCTTACAGTAACCAAGTTGTCTATATAAAAGGTACAATCTGGCTTTACTTATTTTCAAAAGTACTTTTATTATTTCTCTGTTCAGCTGCTCTGAACAGGTGATCTCAGTTAAACTGAAGCTTCTCTGGTTGATTTCAGGTAGTTTTTCTCGTTCTGAAGACTACAGCTTCCACTTGTACCCTGTGTTTGCTGACATGGAAGGGGAGCCGATGTATATAATAGGTATTCCAAGTCTTTTAAGTTTTTTTTTTCATTTTAGAATTAAACCACAGCTCTTAAAAAGGTTAATAAACATCTGACATATTTTTTTCAAATGTGTTACAGCTGCTAAAAGAAACCCTGCAACCTACATGATCATGATGTCTATCTCCTTTCTTTGCATTCTGCTTCTCACCCTGGTTCTCACACAACATCAGTAAGAGCAACTCTTTGATCTGCTTGACCTGCAATTTGTCATTTTTTATTTGCTAATTCCAGGCCGTTGTGTAAAGCAGATTAATCTTCGAGGCAGACACCTGTAAGCATTGATAAATGAGTGCAATCTCCGAGGTTCAGACTAATTCAGCACTCAGAGACATTAACGGTGGCAAATGAAAGGTTTGACATTCAACAGGTTACCAGGGTGTAATTGCATTTTATGTTTTGGTAAGAGGAGGTCAGCCATGTGCATTTTCAAGGCAGAAAAAGTAATTTTTTTCAGACATCTCTTGGATTTTGACTTTCCTAAATTAGATGTAAATTTGAAAAACATAGTTAGGATTGTAACAAGATTCATTTAGATTATTTATTCTACTTATTTTATTTAAACTGTGGCTTTATATCAGTAGACTAACTTAAAAGGGAATAAGGAAAAATAGATGTGTGATTACAGTGGTTTGTTCATTTTGAAAAGTGCTGCTTTTCTTTTTCAGAGTAAAAAAAATCTGGTTCCCAACCCAAAGAAATGCTCCTGGGCGAAAGGACTAGACTTCCAAAAGGTAATTCTGCAAAAGAAAGCACAAATGATTGAGAAGATTTTCTTCTTATTTGTCCTTTTAAATTTTTTGCGTGTCACAGCCCTTCTTTAAGCAATGATTGGCATTAAATTTGGAACTATCTACTCTATTACTGGAAGGACTCATTTTAACTCAGACCATCAATTTTGCAGAAGTGTTCGCTTCTCAGAATCTTCTGTTTGGCTTCAGAGAAAGTGTTTTTAGTCATAGGCAACCTACGGTAATCAAAGGCATTTTTTGTCTATCCAGGTGGACACCTTTGACCTGTTTCAACCTGCAGAAGGTCTGCAAATATGTCCCCTGCTGCCCTCCGACAACATAATCTCCAAAGTCATCATTATGGAGAAAGTGGAGACAAGGGCATTTATGGAAACCCAGCTAATGACTCTTAATGATGACCCTGTCACTTCTTCATCTGCCTGCTTTGCTCCTGCGTTTGACAGGTCTTGTTTGGATGCTTCAGCTCCTTCAAGTCAAAGTTTAGATGAGCCAAATCAGACGGATGCCGCAGTACCAGTTGATAGTTCCACTTCGTCTTCAGTGAGATATGCCAAATTGCTGCTCCCTTATCTGAAGCAGGAAAAGCAGCCTGGTAACACCGACAAAGACGGCAGCGGCAGCAACTCCAGTGATGAAGGCAACTTTTCTGGAAACAATTCAGAAATTTCAGAATCTTCTCCCACTGGCCTTTGGGAGCTGGACAGCTGTCACAGTGCAGAGACGGATGACCAGAGGCGCTTCTGCTCCTACGCCTCAGAGGGGGAACTTTCAGAGATGTCCGAGCATGAGGCCGTCATGGAGCAGAGGCAAGAACAGACCCTTTGTTATCTACAAATAGGTTACCCTGCAGAAGATGAGGAGACTGAAGAAGAAATGCAAAGAGAGGAGGAGGAGAAACGAAAAGAGCAACCCGCCAAAGATGCAAGTCTGAACGGAAAAGACTTTATTGTGCCATTGATTTGTGACTTGTCCTCACAGTACATGCCTCAGTACAGGACTGCTGCTTACAGGAGCCAGCTGGTATATCAAACAGAGAAGTTCTGAAAAAAGGGAAAGAAAATGCAGGCTTTGGCCTTCACCAGAAAAAAGCCTTTCACTTAAATACTGTGCGTTGCAGAGCTATAAAATGTGAAAAAAAAAGAACAAAAACTGAGAAATATTACACATTCATCAGTGCTGCTATTGTGTTCTGTGGCATCATGTGTGCAGGGACAGTAATGTGGTCGCAACATATACTGAGAAAAAAAGGAGTTTAAAAAGATTAGCAGTTAGAGTGCGTAAAATAGGGGAGGAGGCTCACAAACAGAAATCCCCCGTGAAAAATAACATTGTAAAGCCCTAAATATAGAAAGCGTGACTAAAAGTTAACATTATTTCAGAATCTTCTCCCACTGGCCTTTGGGAGTTGGACAGCTGTCACAGTGCAGGGGGAGCTGTCACCTTCATGGATCTTTCTGCAATTTCATCTTCCTACATATTTATGTGCAAAATTAGGGAACTTCAAAGAAAATTAAGAAACACTACTTTTTTGTGCCCTTCCACAAATAAAATATTAGAATAATTTTGAAAAAGCGGGTGATTTTGAAAGCAAGTGTGTGAATAAAATCTTTTTAAACCCAGACAGCCAATGCATTTGAATGTCACACTAACTAAAGCTAAAAAATGTTTATTTTATGTTTTTAAAATGTCTTGTAACGTATGAAAGTGTGATATTTTTGTAATTGCTTGAAACAAACAAACAAAAAACAAGTCTTGAGTAATAATAAGCAAATGTTTTTTTTCTGAATATAAAAAGGGTAAGCAATGAAAAATAATAATAAAAAAATTGTTGTTCTTTATGTATGTGTCTATGCTTTGAGCTATTTATTGGGACTGTTTTTGTGGAGTAGACATTTGTTGCATCAGTGAAGTGCTTTAATTTATACAAAATCAAATTATGTGTGAAACATCCGAACTGGAACTTTGATTTATGGTACATGTTTCAAAAATAAACATTCCTCATCAAGCAGAGCCACCGTTCGTTCATGTGCTGCTTTTTCTCCAGAGTGCACCACTAATAACTTCTGAGACATTGACCCAGAGCAGCCCTGCTCTAGTGGTGTTCTACAAACTCTCTTTAGATGAATCCAAGACCCATTTAAGATGATGGAATATAGAGCAGCTGCTCCTCCATATCCAGAAAAGCCAGTTGAAGTGGCTCAAGCATATAGTGATGGCCAAATCAACGCCTCGTGAAGAACAATAGACTGTAAAAACAATGGACGACACCCATAGAAAATGTTTTACCTCTGGTTCTCGCAAAATGAGGCCAAATCCCTCACCATTGCTTCCTGATACTTGCGCCGCCATGTTGAAACCAGTCAACATCTATGGCAATGGTGACAGTAGTTGCCATAGATACAATGACTCAGAGTGACTCAGACCAATCACTGTCGACTGGTTTCAACATGACGGTGCCAGGAAGCAATGGTATTTCCTATTTGGGAACCCAAGAACGGAGGGGTTGAGCTGTCCATTGTGTCCATTGTTTTTACAGTCAATGACTGTAAAATAGGACACAACTGGGCTAAGAACAATACTCTGTTGGATCACTTCAGTTAGAAATAGTGAAATCTGCTGGTTGTCTGTTATGAATACATCAGAGCACACATGAATTCTGGGGGATGTCCCACTGGGCGGAGACCCAGGAGAAGACCCAGCACACTCCAAGGGGGGATTTAGTCTATTGGCTGGTCTGGGAATGCCTCAGGGTCCCCCCAGAGGAGCTGGGGGCATTTGTTGTCTGGGTTTTTTATTGGCTTTGTACAGGCCACATTTGACCATACATTCCTGCAGGTCAATTTTGCCTTTGTCACACCTAATTGTTTTTTCAAATTATGTGACATGTTGTGCAACACGTGCAACCTGACGGTTGCCGGTTAAAAATACCTTAAGTAGTCAACAATTCTACAGACTAATAATAAAACTTAACTTCACCTACATACAGAACGTCCCACATGCACATGTTTTGAGTAACCACAAGGTGGCAGAAAAGTGCAACAAGTGCTGATAGAGTTGTTTTTCATGAATGTTGAGAATGTTTGTGTATCAATCATCATTATTATTTATTGGGTTTGCCATGGAAGGACATGATGACGAAGCATGGTTCTGCCTTTAGCAAAGAAAGAGTCTATAGTTGCTGAACCGGAGTGACTGTAGACAAGAAACATTTCAGAAAGGCATCTGGCACAAATGTTTCAAACAATTATTAAAAGAAAAAATAATTCCATCTACTAAAGTCAACCGTGTCTTGTGAAGTGACCCAGTTTTCTAAGATGACTCTTGCAGCAGACCTTTGTACCCACTTCCTGTTCTACAAATTAACTGCTTTAAAATAGGCCAGGATAAACCTGCCTAATGTCTGTGGAAAACACAATTCTTAAAGCTGGCTTGACCCTTTTTTCTTTAAATTAACTAGTTCGAGGGTGAAACTAAAGAGTTGATGGTATGGAAATTTTTTCTGTGAGATGATTAGATTATTAATGAAAAATGTTGGGTTCTACAAACTAATCAGGATGACCCCACCCTTACATTGACATGTTATCCCTACCATGACAAAGGTGGATAAAAGTGGAGAGGATTTCATATAATCCATGGACACCAGTGAAGATCACATATTATTGAAGAAAAAAGGTTCAGTGCACTGTCTTGTGGGGTCTAGATGACCCAACTCCCAATGTCAAAGTGCCAAGGATAGCACAAGGGTTAAGTTGGAGTTTTAAAAATTAGAACATTTTCTCAGCTATACTACTTTATCCAGAATTGCTGAAAAAAGGTTGCTGAAGGACTGAACAAAAGCCTCCACGTTATAATTGTCCTTTAATAACTCTGGTTCAAGCAGTTATCAATGACATTTTTATTAATAATTTGTATTTTAAATTTAATTTTTCATGTGGAAGACAAAAATCCACAGAATAGGTTTTTGTTCATTCATAATTTGCATTGTTATAAAATACAATTAGTGATCTGACAAGTTGAACAGACAGAAAGCTGACAATTTAACATATATGTTTGTAAGTATGAGCGTGCCCGCTCCAGTTTTTACCATCAGCCCTCTTTCTGTGAAACAGGAGAAAGATTTAACAGCTTGACAATGCAAATCCCTAATTACCTGGCATTAATTCATGCAGCAGGACAGTAAGCAGTGATTTGTGTCCCTGTTGGCTTAGAAGACCTTAAAATCTGGGGAAAAGATCAGATACTCTCAAAGAGTCTGTGACTTTCACGTAATCAAGAAAATCAGCCTTTTTTGATGGTTTAAAACCAGGGGGTGTCTGACAATCTTCTCAAACTGTTGATCTGTTAGATCTTAATTTATCTTTAAAATAGACTGAATTCAAATTTACAGTTAAACGATTTTAAAGGTGGAAAAAAAGTAGGCTATGGTATGTGTTTGGCAAAGTAATTTGTGTCTTCTTTGGATTTTTGGGTGGATGAATCCTCTGCTGACCTCTGGGGCCTGTTACTGTCAAGCAGGATTTATGTATGATGCTTTCTTTTATCAATTTTGTTTGGTCTGCTTTTAATTTCCACAACCCAATCTACCTCACCAGACACCTGAAAAATGTTTTTTTTTTTTGAGGATTCTTATTTATATTTTATTGCTTTAGATAAAAAAAGACAATTTTTTGACAAAACTGTGAATTAAGCTTGAAAGGGTGGGAAATCTTATTAAATTAATTATTTATTGTCATCCATTGACTTGCGTTTTTTGTGTGTGATAACTATTTTAAAAAAAGCAGTGCATAATTTCATTGCTAATAGTTTTTGACAAAACATTTTCTCAAGGTATTTTTGCAGCTGCCTAAGAATGTTCCACAAGTTATTCATTAACTACCACAGTAGATGTCCGACATAATGAAAGCTCAAGCATACAATATAATGCTTTAGCTGCAAATTTCCTGAGATTTAAATTATTATTTGGACGCACCATTTTTTTATTCACTCATGTTTGCCCAGAACACCAACAGAACACCAATGGGGGACCTTTTTGTGTGGAGTTTGCATGCTCTCTGTGCATGCGTTTTCTCCGGGGACTCAGGCTTCCTCCCACTGTCCAAAAACTTGCTTACTCTAAATTGTCCATATGTGTGAATGTTATTGTGTGTGATATGTGGCCCTGCGACAGACTGGCAACCTGTCCAGGGTGCCCTCTGCCTTCACCCAGAAGTGGCAGCCCGATGACCCCGAAAGGGACAAAACAGAAGAAGATGAATAAATGAATGAATGAATGGATGCTTTAAGGGTAATGTGATAGATAAGATATAAGTTAAGAAGAAGAAAGACAGGATTGTTTGATCAAAATGGTTAGGAAATCTAGTTATGAGGACTTATTCACCTATACCCAAACTACAACACCGGCAACACCTACATTACACTCACCGTAACTCTTACACTGTTTAAGCAATCAACGTGCATCAGCTGATTCTGATGTGGAGAAAAGTGGCTTCTCATTTCAGGCTTTGCACCAATATGCAGTACATTACAACACATAAGTAACTAAGAGTGTTGCAGAATATTGCATAGCCACTATTCTAAGTGACAGAATCAGGTGAATTACGTTGATTATGTACGTCACTATTGTAATGTGTTGCATATCAGCACCGGGCTACTTTTCTCTGCTTCAGCATACGCTGGAATTAATTGCATGAACAGTTAATGATTTACATTAAGTGAAAGAATGTCAACACTGAGGCTAAAGCTCCAGTGTTACAGGGTGACAAGTTAACAAACAAATAAAATAATTTGTGTCACACATAAACCAAAACAACCCCTCTCATTTCAATAATAGATTATCAATGTATTAGAGTAATCTTTAAGTCAAATAATTTTTTTTTGTAATCCCCCTATGAGCCACATGAATGCACCTGCAAATGCAAACCCCAGCCAACATGCATCTCTATAACAGACAAATGTATTCACTTAAGAAGCTGAAAGAAGCAGAAACATGAGACCGCAAAAAATAAGTCAGTGCAATACATTATTTTTGTAATGGAA